>AWWV01015368.1:0-40082 GCA_001974805.1 Corchorus capsularis | reverse complement strand
GATTTGACCTTTTAATTTATTTATTTACAAAAGAAGAAAAGAAAATATTCAGACATGATTATAAAGTTAATTTACAACAGAAAGTTCAAATTCTTTTTATCTCAAAACGAAGAAATACTAATTGAAGACAAGATAATATCTAAAAAAAAAAATAAAAAAGTCCTAACTATTAATTAGCAGATCAACCAAAGATAAACAAAGAAGATAATAAAAAAAAAGTATAAGCAAAACGAAATAAAAAAGACTTTTATAATATGGAAGTGTATATGGCCTCCATATCCTACGCAAAGACAAGGTACGAAAGTACCTTTTCAATTTTGATCTTCGACTTAGTCTGTAGAGTGGCAAACCAATTTCGACCAGACAAGAACAAAAATGAAAAAAACCTCTGTAAATTTTATTGCGAATTATTTCTAGGGTACAGTCGAAAGAAATTTGTTTGTCTCGTCTCTCTTCGTCTGTCTCTATTTGTCTATCTCTGTGTCTGTGTCTTAGGAAAAGAGAGCCTTTATATAGGCAAACAATTATTTGGGAGCAAGTCTAGGAAACTACTAGGAAATTTCCCATATAGACTTATTTTACATGAACTATAACTAATTATCTGACCCACATAACTGGGCCAAATAAATTACTAAAGCCCAAACCCAACCTAAAAATCTAACCCAAACCTAAGCAGACCACATCATTGGACTTTTTCCATACTAAACTTAGATTTGGCCTGAACCAAATTTCGGTGTCTACACTATTATTAAAATAATGGAAATTTAGATTATCCTCATTAATTAGGATCCAACGTGACCAATAGGAATGTTCCACATATCTTTAGCATCCGAATTTTTGTCCAAAACATTCTCCAAGTCGGTTCAGGAGAAGATCAATCTATCCAAAAATTTCAAGGACAAAATCGTCCACCGAAACGGTAGAATTAGGTCTTGAGGTAAACATAAAAGTTGTAGATCTTGGAATCATTTTCCAACGGTACCTTATTTACACTTTTCTGAGCTCCGGATCAATACTCCCTCTGTCACTAAATATAAGCCCCCTTCTAGAAGCTTTATTTGTCCCAAATTACAAGTCCCATTATCAAATCCAATGCATCTTTAAAAGTTATTTCCAAAACTAGCCTTAAAAGTGGTAGGGTAGTTAAGAAAGTGAGAATGAGTGGGGAAAGAGAATAGGGATAAAAATAGAAAAATAAGATAAAAGTACATAAAAGTTTGAACCCTAACTAACTTTTCTTAATCTTGATGATATAGTTAAGAGGGACTTATATAATGGGACAGAGGGAGTAGTTATGAATTTTCTTTCAAAACTGCTTTTGTGAAGTCCTCCTTCAAATAGGATTTAACAATGTTGCATCAGGATGAATCAATACTGTATCATAATTACTGACTGGATTTGAACTCCTTTTTTGGGCTTCCATATTAACGAATTGGGTCTAAAAATATCATATTTAGCCTTCAAGACATCTGGCTTGACACTTTGGGCTTCATGGACTCAAACGGGCCTACTAGCCGAAATGAGACAAAATCAATAGTCTTTCCAAATCTATACTATTACGAATAATGAGAAACTTTATGTTTTCCAATTTTACCATTTTCACAAAAATATTTCTAAATTGCCATTACTTAAAATTAGACTTTTATGTTTTATATATATTATTATTATATTATTGGCCAATCCAATTTCTACTATATATACAAGTTATATTAGTCCGTGCTGGCGATATAACGTTCTTTATTTTAGAGTGGTGCTTGATTAACTGATTAAATAAGCATATTACTATAATCAATTATATTAGGGCCAAGAACATTTTTTTTGTTCTAGAGTGGTGCTTGATTGATTAATTGATTGAATTATATAAGGTTGCAGTAAAAATGCAATTTAAATGGATTAGTTTTAATTATGTCTCTAGCATAAATCCTTATAAGCTAACTTTTTAGACATGCAAAATTAAGAAGGTCAAGAACATGTTTTTATTTCTAAGTAATAGGAAGTGTAAAGAGATAATAAAATATGTTGTTAATTGGATAATAATACTCACATTGAACAAATGGTGGTTTTAATTCAGAAGGGGAAAAATATTGAACGGTCCATGTTGAAGGGATGGTGACGGAGAAGAAAGAGGAAAGAGATATGAAGGTGAAAACAGAGGGGAGTGGTGGAAATGTTTGATTTTTGGCAAACCTGAAGATTGATCAGCACCGAGGAGTTGAAATGAAGCAGCAACTGAGCTGGTAAAAGGAAAAAAGAAAACAGCGAGAGAAATATTAATTAAAAGTAATTAAGGGTTTAGGGTTTAGAAGCAATTAATTAAAAATCTTAAACATTAATTAAAAATAATTAAGGAAGGGAAATGTGTAATTACGAAAAAGGGTAGAAGGAAAAGGAATGGGGGAAAGTCATAGAGGGGTTTTTTAGTCATCCAAAAAGTGAGAAAATACCAAAAATAACCAAAAGGTGGCACCACATTAATCCTCAATTTGACCTTATAGTAATTTTCATGGTAGTTAAAAATAATATATAGTATATATTATTATTATTATTATTTATGATTTAATTTTAAGTTTAAATCTTACTCTAACTATTTTATATATATTTCTAACTAGTTATCCAAATTATTAACGATGATAATAAATATGTAGCAAAAAAAATGATTATGATAAATATATGATTGTTGCATTTGTAATTTTGGTACCATTTTTGTTAAATGTATGTCCATAAGGTACAATAGCCATGAAAAGAGTTTGAATTTTTCTTTTTCCATTTTATAATTTATGTTATTTTTGCAGTTATAAAAAAAAAGGCTAATTGCTCAAATAAGGGCCTAACGTTGGTAAAATGCTCAATTTGGGGCCAAACGTTTGCCGCGATGCTTGATTTGGGGCCAATCGTTTCAATTGGAACAAAATGGGGCCAAACGTTTTCGGGGCTGCTCAATTCGGGACTTTTTCTGACGAAAATAGGCAAGTGTATTACACTTGCCGTTTATACGCGTGAGAGGCATCTTTTTGAGACACCTGGACATCTTTTTTAGCCACTTGGACATAATTTACCCAGGTGGAATTAGATTATACAGGTGGCTTTTTAAAAATTAAAAATATAAATTATTTTTCAAATATATAACATCAACAAATTCCTAAAAGAATGTTAAAAAAAACCCCCCAAAAAATCAAGGGAAAATTCCCCTTAGGTGTATTAGAGTTCATTATAATCAATGATTGATGGTATAGAATAAAAAAATCAATATATGGTGTAATGGTTGTTTCTATCACTTTTAAGTGTATTCACTATTTCTTTTGTAAAGACCAAACCGCCCTTATCTGATTTGACGTTAGGGGATAAAACCCTTTGGGAAGAATTTGATTTTTACTCCCTCAATCTTCTCTTCCCCTTCCCATAACCAAATACTAAGTATGAAAGTATGAAAAAAAAAAAAAATTCAAACCCTAGATCGTAATATCCCTCTAGACCAAAAGAAAAAAAAAAGGAGAGAAAATCCTTGTCCGTAGAAACTAGAAACACATCTTTTCTTTTTCTTTTTTTTTCTTTGATCTCTTATTCTTTGCTCTCAACTAGCAATCACCCCTTCTTTTTTTTTTTCTTCTATCTGCAATTTTGCTTGGTGTAATTGCTGCTTACACTTCACTTGCCCGGAAGGTGAGGAAACGTGGAATAAGGCAAACCCATATAGCTTTGGGACTTGAATTAGGAAACTTTTTGGAAGAATTTTATGATTTAGAGAAAAAAACAGATTAAAAAAAAAAGAATTAAAAGGAGTTTTGGTATTTGTTTTGTTCACAAGAGAAGATAACTCTGATCACTTTGAACTCGTAAAATTGATTAGAGGTGGAGGCCGGCAACAATTATACATGGGAATTTTTATTTTTTTGTGGGTAAAAAAGTTCATCGAAATCTAGATGAACAGGAGAATAGAGTCAATAGACCATTTCAAGGAAGAAGACAACAAAATAGAAAAGAGGCTGACCTAAGGGTGTTTTTGTCTATTAAATGGAATTTTCATTACACTTAAAAAAGACACCATTACACCAAATTGGGATCAATACACCAAATAATTATTATTATTTTTCATGCCACCATTGGTTGATTATTTTATATTCTAATACACTCAACTGGAATTTTCCCAAAAATCAACACCCAAACAACCCGATCAAAAACCCAACTGTAACAAGGAATTCCAGCAAAATCAAATGAGAAAAAAAACCCATACAACCCAATCAAAACCCAACTGGAGCAAGGAATTCCAACAAAATCAAATGAGAAAAAAACCAAAGCATCTCAATTTTTTATATTCCACTCCACGTAACAGGTAAAAAAAGAAGAAGAATTGTCACTATCTATCAAGAATTGCTAGTCAAAGTCGAAGGCAAGAAACTAGCCAATATAACTCAAACTCAAAAATTGTTCAACTTGACATCATACCTGCTGCAACCAAACCCAAACTCAGATTCAATAACAAACAACAAAACTCAATATAACAAAAACATATGTATAAACATGTCCCAAATGAAGGCATAAGCCAGCCTTTCTGAACCCAAGAACGCCTGCTTGGAGGGCCATCTACGTCGGCTTCATTCAACCGGATTGCCATACATGGAATCAAGAATGCTGGCATGTGGAGGAATGAAAAATTAGACTTTCACACAACAGATGTATCAAAACCATCACTGAGTCTCTTCACTCTGCAGCCAACGACAATTTCCTTCCTCCCTTCAACTTTCTCACCTTTCTTCAAGAGAAGTCTTTTACAGAGTTGGGAGTAATATCCCATAACAAAAGCAAAGCAAACCCGAAATCAAAAGCGACGTGAAGATGAATTCAAAAGAGACAGAGGATTTACAAAACAAAAAGGAAAAAGCTTGTTAAAAAGAGAAAATGATTTGGAAAAAGAAAACCTGTGTGGTTCATACTTTTGAAATTTGGGGGTTTTGAAATAAATCCAACCAAGGGAAAAGTGTTAGATAGAGAGACAAACAACATAATCGATTTTGAGGGCGATCCAACACCTGAATTAACCAAATCGGAGGTGGGGTTTTACGTTAATTTTTTTAACTAGATTTTGGTTTTCTATGTGATTTTGCAAGAGAAAGAAAAGAGGGATGGAGAAGGGTTCGATATGGCTGCCGTAGAGTGGAAAGACATTGGATATAACAAGGCCAAAGGAGGCTAGTGCCGGCGGTGAGTGTAATACAGAGAAGAAGCGAAATTTTAGTAAAAGGGGGAGAAGATCACGAGAGAAGAAAGAAAGGAAATGTGAAAAAGCAAAAAGAAAAAGCAAAATGCAAAAAAGAAAAGAAACGTGATAAAAAAAGACACGTAAGATATTTAAATAAAGATTAATGGTGCATGTATTACACTCGCCAAATTTCGTCAATTTCCGTCAGAAAAAGTCCCGAATTGAGCAGCCCCGAAAACGTTTGGCCCCATTTTGTTCCAATTGAAACGATTGGCCCCAAATCAAGCATCGTGCCAAACGTTTGGCCCCAAATTGAGCATTTTGCCGCCTAACGTTTGTCAAAATGTTCAAATAAGGGCCTGATCTTTTAATTTGGCCAAATAAGGGCCTAACATTTGCCAAAATGCTCAAATCAGAGCCCGATCTTTCAATTTGGCCAAATAAGGGCCTAACGTTTGCCAAAATGCTCAAAGAAGGGCTTGGCATCAAAAATTTTCACAGGTCATCCAAACTGATGTTAGGCCCTTATTTGAGCATTTTCGAAAACGTAGGCCCTTATTAGGTCAAATTAAAAGATCGGGCTCTTATTTGAGCGTTTTCGATAGCGTTAGGCACTTATTTGGCCAAATTAAAAGATCGGGCCCTTATTTGAGCATTTTGACAAACGTTAGACCCTTATTTGAGCAATTAGCCTAAAAAAACTACCGTCTAGGTATGGTATTGATAACTCCTTGTCATGCTTTTGGGAATTTCATTTTCCTTTATCACTCTTTTTAACTTATTTTTTTCATTATTTTCATTACTATTCTTGATGATTGCTTAAAACAATTTTTTGAAAAAGTTGAATTTTTAAATGTATAATTATACTATAAGAACTGAACCAGAATTGAATTTTTAAACGTATAATCATATTATAAGAGTTAAACCAAATTAGATTGCCAAAAAAACCCAAAAAAGAGTAAATTATTTTCTTCATTTTTTTAAATACTATGTTTGATGATTTTTTAAAACGATTTTTCAAAGGAGTTGAATATTTGAACGTATGTACGAATTTCGATGATTGTTTGCTTTTGTTCTTATTAAAAAAAATTCTATGTTTGAAATTGGGAAAGAAACTTAGGTCTTGGGTGAAGGTGTCTGAATTATCATGCCGCATTCTTGCATAATCCTTTAAATTTAGTGTTTTTTTTTTATATATTTGAGTTACGTAACACTTTTTTCAACATTGTTCTATTGGAAACATAAATTAAATTAATTATATTGAGTGATTTCATAATTTATACCGTTGCAAGATTGTGAATTTCATATTTTTTCCCACAACTAGAAGAGATGATTATATTACAATGGTATTGGAGGTTAAATGCACTAAGGACAATGTTAAACGTGAGTTGTTGAAACTTCTTAGAGAGAGAGACTCATCAATCAAATAGAAAAGTTCGTGCGATTTATAATAGAGCAGATCATGAGATAAGGTCCCTGAGTTTTTTGTCTGGAGGGGATCCTCTTTGATATTGGAGCTAGTAGGATATTACGGTGTTTGGTGATACTGAAGTTAGTGGGGTCTTAAGGTGTTTAGAGAGCTTAAGATCTAAAGAGTGGAGATAATAAACTTTTACCTTATGTGTGTGGAGTAATTCTCTCTCTATATATATAGTGTGGCTTTGGGCCGTTTTATATGGGCTCAACATTGCCTCCTAGGTAAGGATGTCAATTCCCCCCGCCCCGACAGTGAAGGGGATGGGGAGTTAATTTAGGGAACGGGGACGGGGATGGGGAATGAAATTCATTCCCCGTCGGGGTCGGGGACCGGGATGGGGAATGCCCTCTCCGCTCCGCCCCGTCCCCGAAGTATATTTTTTAAATTATTTATATATAATATATATGTGTAAGTTAGATTTCCTAGAGATATATAGGCATATATATTGCATTAAAACTTAATTAACATAGATATTATATATATTATGTTTATTACTAATGTGATATTTATATCATTAATATATGTTATTATGTTTATTTATAATATTGTATTTATTAATACGATACACTTATAATGGAAATCATGTATTAAAACTAATTGGACTAAAAAAGGTAAATTAATTATTGTTATTGTTATTACTAATATTAATATTATGTTTATTTAAATTTTTATAAAATTTTTTATTTAATAAGATAAAAAAAATATTTTCAAAGATATAATAATATAGTCTTTTTTTTAACAAATTCAGGGAACGGGAATTTCCCGTCCCCGTCAAATCCCCACGGGGTAGGAGATGAGGAACTTATTTCATTCCCCGGCGGGGACAGGGATGTGGTTGTGAAGTTGGGGTCAGGGTCGGGGAATACACCCCCCGCACATTCCCCGCCCCGTTGACATCCCTACCCCTAAGTATGAGGGTGGTTCTAAAATAATTGCACAAACGGATATGAAACTGAGCGCCAAGTGGGCAAGTTGGGACGATCTGAGCTAAACAGGCTAATCAGTCGCATAACTAGATAGTGTCGAACGTAAGGGTATTCGATCTCGATGCATACTACATGTGGAAAGTGTTGAGTCGTAGAATGCTCAATTTGGTAATACGACCCTCTGTCAAACTATATGGTGCTTCGTGAGAAGAATGAGAGATATGCCATGAATGCCGAAAAGGGGAGTGCTCAATTTTTGAGGATTGAGTAGGAGAGTGGGCGCTCTAGAAATGATGGTGGTAAGGAGTACTCGAGCTGATAATGTACTCCATGGAGGAATATCAAATGAAAGATCTGAAATAAACAATATGCTCTATAGAAGGTTGGTGAATATGAGAGCACTAAAACTGATAATGTACCATTTGGAGTAATGTTGAATGAATGTAACTCAAATTGATAATATGCTATGTGGAGGAATGTTGTATGGAGGAACTCAGTGTGATAACGAGCTCTATATACTATTGAGTGGAGGAGCTCAATTCGAATATGTATATGTAAATACTATCAAAGGGAGGAGTTTGATATGAATTATATATGTTTGTACGACTGAACGGACGAGCTCGATCTGCGAATAGAGATTGTCGAAATTTCATACTATAGTATCAAAAAATTATAGGGAGATTAACAAAATCTCATAGGGAGGTTATCGAAAATCATAGGAAGGTTATAAAATTTCATAGGAAGGTTTATTAAAATTTCATAGTTAGGTTATCAAAATTTCATATGGAGTTTATCACAATTTCATAGGTAATTATCAAAATTTCATAGCGTGATTATCAAAATTTAATAGGGTGGTTATCAAAATTTCATAAAAATATTCAATTGAAATATGTTGGGCTACGTGCAATACACGTGAAAGTTAAAACTAGTATGACATAAATGAACTTAGTTGTGTAATCGAGTTTTAAACAATGTTTTTAAACTCGGCCCAAACCTTCACCCGTTGAGGTCCCCGAGTCAACCGGCCGGGTCATAAGCGATGACGTCAGTATATGTCATAAATAAATTAATAAATATAGGTATATATATAAAAAAAAGAAATTCAGGAGAAAATCATAAAAATATCATTAAACCCATTAATCCTTTTTAAGTTTCTAACCAAAAAAATCCATCAGAACATACAATGCTCAGAATTGTAGCAAATATATAATCCAAAATCCATCTCCCATACAAGATAATCCATCAGAGCATACATCGCAGTGGGTTTCGATACATTCAAGAGTCGACAAGGATAACTAACCAAGTTCCTGATTTTGGGAAACAAGATAAAAGAGAAACTCAATTTCAACAAGCAAAGAATCAAATTGTACTAATTTTAACATACAATCCTTCTGCCAAGAAAAAAAAGTCTAATCTAAAAACAACCAAACTCGAACTCAAGAGTCAAGGACTGGAGTTAATCAAAAATCATGAAGCTAAGCCTATATTATCCATATAAAATTCTCACCCAAAATGCTATTCTCATTGCTAATAACTTACCAATTTTGAAGGCTGCCCAAGTGCCAATTTTGACGATGAGTTGAAGAAAATATGCGGCAACAATGGTGGAAATAAGGGAGTGAGTTGAGGTGAGAAAGAAAGTTAGATTTAGTATAAGATTGAGAAGATTCCATGGAGATTTGAGGGGGCAAAGGTGGTTAAGAGAGTTAGAGAGGATAGTTGACAAAAAGAGAGAAGTTGTAAAAAAAGTAGGGTTTTAAGTTTTAACCTTTGTATTTATAAAAGTCAGTTTTTTCTGGTTCAGGTGGTCTAAATGGGTCTGAGTTATCTGGGTTTTGACCGGTTCCCAAAGGCACCGAGCAGGGGAGTCTTCCGGATTAGCAAGGCTTCTGAGTCTCGATTGGACCGGTCGAGCTGATCTAGGCTTAAAAACATTTGTTTTAAACGTTTACATCGTGTCGTGTTGCATAAAAGTTATATGTTTCCGTTTGATGAACGTGTTGATCCTGTTGTGTTGTGTCGTGTACACGGTCAATAAACAGTTCTCATTTACGTGTTTAAAATCTGGACACGAATAATTATTTGTGTCGTGTTTGGCTATATACCTGTTAATGTTGCACGTTTACATCGCACAGATACATGAATTGACAGGTCTAAACACTATTAAAATTTCTATTTTCTAATTTGAAATACCAAACATGTTAAATCGAATGTAGTATACTATTATCAAATAGATAGATAGTGTTAATGCCAAAATCGTCAACAAGGTCTTCAGCTCAGCTTGAAACTCTCCTAGCTCGGCTTGGTTTCTCTAGGTTGGGATATGTCACCTTCATGACGGAAGAACACCTGAGTGGCAGGAGTTATTCCCCTGTTAGCACTCCAATGCCTAAGTTAGTAGTCGGTAATGGTGATTTAAGAGAGTGGAGAGAAAATAGAATGGAACTTAAAGGAATGACTTTAAAGGAGAGAGAAAGGTTACCATTATATTATACATTTATATATATATTAAGTGTGACACTCACGTGAGAGAAACCATGTTATGATTCATACGGCAGGTTTAAAGTTTAAATGTATGAACCTCTAGATATCGGGAAATGACGAAATGTGATGATTGACAAGGTTTAAAGTTTAAATGTATGAACCTCTAGATATCGGGAAATGACGAAATGTGATGATTGACAAGTATCATATGGCTCGGCTAAATTTTGGGAGATCAATTACTTGCAAGGCAATTTTGTTATGCTCAATATCACTTACAAGTAATTAAGAAGTTCAAATTTAGAAAAAAGATCCTATGAATAAATTTACAAAACAAATCGATGGGTTACTTATTTTTTTAGGTCAATAGATTTTTTTGCTAAGTTTAGGTCAATAGATTGTTTAGTCCTATAATCTATTACTGCATATATATATGCATGTCTTCAAATCAAAAGAAAAAGAAAACGAAAAAGGAAATACAAACAAAACAAAAATTGAATAATTACATCAAAAACATAAAAAAAAAAAAAAAAAAAAAAAAAAAAAAAACTAACAGAAAAGAAGAGGGGGCATTTTAGTCCAATAGGAAATATATAGTTAGATTGATTTTCTATAGTAAACCTACCCACCGCCTCTTGTCATATCAACGCCTATTAACGTCTCTCTTTAACGTTCCAATAATTTAAGTTTTTAGGGACAAACAAAAAAAAAGATTTTTTAAAAAATACTAGTAATAACTAATTATATATCATATTATAAACAAAATTCCAACTTATTTAATTATATTTTTTGTTAATTAATCATGTTATTATCGGATGGATTACTGTAATTTTGAGTTGATGAAGAAGAGAGATGAAGCCCACCTCAGACCACCTAGTTTTCAGTTACCTGTTTTTCTACAAATTTTCAAGCTTTGATATTTACCTCCCAATTCATTCGGCTTCTTCTAAATTGTTGCAACTTCTTCTCTCTCTTTAAGTCACCCATTTTTCTTCGAAAATATTAGTAAGCAAAAACAATCCAACTTGCTTTTTTTAGAAAGTCTGTTTCTGCTTTAATCTCTCTAATTGCAGAGCATAAAAAAATTGTTATTTGGGCTTTTTTTTTCTCTGTTTTTCTTCTTTTTTCTTTTGAAAACGTTCACTTTTCTGGGTTTTTGAAATAAGTTCATTTTGCATATTTAAATTTATTATATTATAATTTTAATAATTAAAAAAAAAAAGGAACTTTCATAGCCATATCCAAATGTGAGTCCTTTTTTCTCCAAGTCTTGGTTGTAACTCTTCCTTCCTCTTTATTGATTTTTTTATGCACAACCCATTTTCAAAGACTCAGCCTTTCTTCAAATTTCCAAGCTTGCAAGCTTTCAGAAAAATTGACCTTTTCATGGTTTCAAGCTTGTAGCTTTCTCTTTCAATTTTTTTTTCCTGACAAAGCCCTTATAACCCATTTCTTCTTTTATCTTGATCTACCAAAAAACAAAAAAAACCAAAAAAAGAAAGAAAATGTATGGTACCCAAAGCAAAAGGGACCTTGCCTTGGAACTGCAATCACAATTTCAAATTTTAAGGCCAAGCATCCATGCAAGGAGAGCAAATCTAACAGTTAAATTCCAAGACCTTTATGGGTTCACAGTAGAAGGCAATGTGGATGATGTTAATGTGTTGAATGAGGTAAGAGAAAAGGTGAGGCAACAAGGGCGTGTTTGGTGGGCACTTGAAGCAAGCAAAGGAGCCAATTGGTATTTGCAGCCACAGGTTTCTTCCATATCCGAAGGGATTGTGTTGAAATCTTCACTCAAATTGTCAAATTTGGCAAATGCTATTACATTGAAGAAGCTTATTAGGAAAGGTATTCCTCCTGTACTTAGGCCTAAGGTTTGGTTTTCGCTTTCCGGTGCCGCCAAGAAGAAGTCTACGGTGCCTGAAAGCTATTATAATGATTTGTCAAAAGCGGTAGAGGGTAAGGTTACAGCTGCTACAAGGCAGATTGATCATGTAAGTTTCTGCATTAGGGCCCTTTTTTTTTCTTTTTAATTTTTTTCCCTATTTGCTTGATTGAATTTTTGGTGGTTCCTTTTTGTTCCCCTTAAGTTTTGTTTGGATCTTAATTTAGATTGATTTTTTTTTAATTGATGCTTATCTGGGCTCTTGTCTAGAGTTTTGGTTATTTTTGCAGAATGAATTTGTAATTGAGAATAGATACCTGATAATTTACCAAAATAATAGGATGATTTATAAGGTTTAATACAGGGGGTTGTAAGATGTAATTCACTTTATATTATCTCTATTGCATAACTTAGAAGGAGTAATCATGCATGAGAAATCGGCAGATGAGAAGGTTTTGATCCGCTGGCTGAAGACTTTGTTTTATAATGAAATCTCAAGAGGTTGGAAGTGAAAACATTTGCTGTTGGTTATGCAAAAATTAGAAATTGTTTATATACATATGCCTGGACAACGATCAAAAATTTACCAAATGCCCTTTTAGTCTCTTGTGTGTGTGAAGCTCTAAGTGCTTTGGGGACATAAAATTTCAAAAGAATCTAGGTACTAGACAGAACAGATGGTTTTGTCATGCTCCTTTCTTTTAGGCTAAAGCATGAGAAGTTTCCTCCTTAGACACGTGAAAGAAAGGCTGTACTCTGCATTTGAACGTGTCGAATCAGACACCAAGGAATTGACCAGTATATCTATGAAAATGTACTTGGAGAAATTCCAATTAATCTGAAAATTTGAGACAATTTTGTATTGGTTATCAGCTAGAACTAAGATGTTCAAGCAGGAAGTTACTAGATTGAATTCTGTCTCCTATTCTACTTATGGAGCTCATTTCTTTTAAATGGGGCAATTTGGTTTGAGCCTTTCTTGTATATATTTGTAGGACCTTCCACGAACCTTTCCTGGTCACCCATGGTTGGACACTCCAGAGGGTCATGCTTCTCTCCGGCGTGTGCTCGTGGGGTACTCTTTTCGTGATTCTGATGTAGGCTATTGTCAGGTGAGTTCATCAACACTCAACACCTATGCTTGTCTTACAGGATGGCATCAGCATGTAGTTAGCATGGTCAGGAAATGGACTTAGACATTAAATCAAATACATTGGGCACTTATTTATTTGGTCTGTAAAAGATGCCTTATAATAATTTGCTGTTTTCCCTTGAAGGATTTCTCTTATCTTTCTGTGAGTTGGCTGAGGTTCAATCTTGCATGTACTTGTTTGTATATTTCAGTCTTTAATGATGGTTAACAAGACAACAGGGATCTTATTTTATGCTATCCACACGTTTCATTCTGCAATTATGCTATTACTATATGACTGCGGCAACATAGCTAGTTGTGCAAATTTAACATAACTAAAGTTGTATATATTATTTAAGCAGATAAGTCATTTAAGAGGAAAAAAACCTTTCCATTTCTGTTGTTCTGTCTATTTCCTTACCAGTTCTCTTGATTTACTGTGTGTTAAGCAACCCAGATAAAACCTGATACCTCTATAGATTTCTTTGATTTCATTCCATTACTAATCAAGTGTACCAAATCCAATGTGGAATACTATATAACCCTTAACAGGAGAAAAATCCCTTGTGGTGAACCACTTGATGTGTCCACATTCTAATGCTTGCTGTGATTGGTGAATCTTTGTCCTTTCCTTTTGTTTACCATATCAACTAAATAAAATGATAACTTGTTATGAGTCACTAAAATCATTATGTCTCTACTATTGTGGACTCTAACTATGAGAACTTCTTGCTTTGACTTTTTGAGTTATATTAAAGACAAATTTTCTTCTTGGTGTAGGGCTTAAATTATGTTGCAGCATTGTTATTGCTTGTTATGAAAACAGAGGAAGATGCATTTTGGATGCTTGCTGTCCTTCTTGAAAATGTATTAGTTAATGACTGCTACACAAATAACTTATCTGGATGCCATGTTGAGCAAAGGGTTTTTAAAGATTTGCTTGCTAAGAAGTGCCCAAGGTATCCAGTCGAGGTTCAAATTGCTTTATAGGATAATTACACTGTTTTAGCTATATGTTGATAGCGGTGTTTATCTTATTAAAAGTGGAGAAACAACAATGCAGGATTGCTGCTCATTTGGAAGCATTGGAGTTTGATGTCTCCCTAGTTGCTCCTGAGTGGTTCCTCTGCCTCTTTTCTAAAAGCTTGCCTTCAGAGGTTCAAACAACATTTCATTACCACCTTCTTCTGCCATGTCATTTTGCTCTTCTGACTATCTATTTTTTCTCCTTTTGGGCTATTTATCCAGACAACACTGAGGGTGTGGGATGTCCTTTTTTATGAGGGAGCAAAGGTTCTTTTTCACGTGGCTTTGGCTATATTTAAGGTGCCAATGCCATTCCTATTTGGCTCTTCACCTTCCTCGTCAAATTGGAAATTTCCATTACTTGCATTCCCAAAAACTCACCTGTTTGTTAAGAAAAATACAATTTGAGCTGATTTAAGGTTTGATTTGCTATTGCAGATGAAGGAAGATGAGTTGCTTCTAACACATCAGGTCGGTGACGTTATTAACATATTGCAGAAAACCACTCATCACCTTTTTGATCCTGATGAATTATTAACGGTAAGATAAGCCATCATTTGGCCCTCCACTTTTCTTCTGTCCCAATACTTCTCACTCCTCTTTTCTCATTTCTTCGGAGAAATGGATTAATGAATTATAGACCTAATCGTAATCTGGACATTAAATTGATAGTAGATCAGTTCAACCTTTTTTTTCCTTTGCATTTCAAGGAATTGGCAATAGAGTTTAAACATAAACTGGAACGGTAAATATATATTTTCCCTTTAAGAAAAAAAAAATCAAAATACAAGACATGAAGATTTCTATAACTTTTGAGGTAAAAGAATTGAATATGGGAAATTTTGTTCCCTTGTAACAATCAGCCCTAGTTAGCCTGTTATTTCCGTCTCGGTCTTTGTTGGTTTATAGCATGAATCTGAATAATTCTTCCACCACCAACTATGAAATGCAACCTCTCCTATATCTCTACAGGTTGCATTTGATAAGATCGGGTTCATGACGACAAACACTATATCGAAGCAAAGGAAAAAGCAAGAACCAGCAGTAATGAAAGAACTTGATCAGAGATTGAGAAGACTAAACTCTTTGAGAAGCGAAGACAAGTAGCAATTTGTTGTGAGAAGACCAAGTTGTACATCAAACACCCTATAATGGACCTCTTGCCCGAACAGCGGATGTAGAAAAGAATACAAAACTAAGGCCTTCTATTCTATCTGCCAGGGAACCAGGTAAAAGAGAGAGAGTGTCTGTTGTTTTCCAGGATGTTGTAGCTGATAAAAATGTAAATTAGAATGCAATACAGTCTTGAGTCACAGCTGAAGCTGGAATTAACTTTTGCAAATCAATCAGGGGGCACTGTTGAAGTTTTCCGCGCCCAGTTGATTTTATATGCCATTGGCTGCATCGATATGTTTCCAAGGTTACTCTAAACAGCTTTTACATTATCTTTTTTCATGTTATTAAAATTTAAAAGTAAATTGTAACAATTCCATTGCCAACATTGCCCTGCAAGCAAAGAAAAGAGAAGGTGGGTAAGTAAAGAAAATTAAGAAATGGAAAATGGGAAAAGAATAATGTTGAACTGTCTCCCATCTTTTTCCATGCATTGGTCAATAATTTTCCAATAGGATCTCAGCATCCTACTACATGACAAATTGAAAACTTTATGTTATGTAAACTTCTTTTTGATAAATTTCACCTACTTTAATTAAATTCAGTCTGAGTGGAGAAAATAGATTTTATTTTGTAAGAGTTTAATTCTAGTTGGGGTCTGATGTAGATTGGTTCTTAATTAGTTGTGGCTCAATGTGGTTATATATAGTATATTTTTTTTTGACCAAAGCTCAATGTGGTTATAGGATATCAGAAGACACTTTAAACAAATTATTGACCTTGTGTCTATTAGGGGAAATTGGATCCAAAAAAATTCAAGGGACAAAGTGTCCTACTTTGACAAAGTTAAGGGGGGCAAAGTGGGAATTAAACCACAAATTATTAGCCCTTCAGTTCAGTTAGATACTAACTTATTAGCAGTAAAGTTTTGTTATATCATAAATCAATCCTTGGTATGTAAGTAACACATGACCCTTGAAAGCTTCTTAAATGGAACTAGGGGTCCAGGCCCAGCCCTTTTCATGATCTATCATCCACAGCACTTGATTATTGGAACTGTGAATATTAGTTTCACTTTGGTTTTATCACTTTATGTTAGTATAATATATATAAGTATAAAAAAGAAGTGAATATCTCGTTTCACGAAAACTAAAAATTAGAAACTACGTACTTGAATAGGAATTTTTCTTTTTTCTAATTTGATCAGCCAAGTCCCAAGTTGACAATTGAATCAGGAAATCAAGTGTGAGCACATAAACTTTAGTCAAAATGCATGTTATGAATTATCAATTTGATTTTCTTTTTTTTTTTTTTATCTTAATTAGTCTTCATTTTCACATGATTTGTCCACGTGACCTAATGTGTTTTTAAAAATAGAATTTTTAGTAGAATAAAATTATAAAATTTTAAATAATGGCATTTAAAAAATATATTAAAATCTAATATATCAAAATTTTTTAATTAGATATACATCAGCATGCCACATGACAATAATATTTCACGTGGCAAAATTATTATTTTCCAAAAAATTATTTTTTTAAATTTATTTTGAATTATAAAAATCTCACTGGGCAATTTTTTTAAAAAATAATAATTTTACCATATGGCATGTTGACGTCAACAAGTTTAATGCAATCGTTAGTTTGCCGTCTTAAAAAAGATCTATTTGGCCAAAATTGAGAGTTCATGGCTGACATTGGCTAAAACAAAAGTTGAGGGCTTTATTTGTCTGTTTTCTAGGCCAAATATCATTATGCCTATCGCAACAATATTCATTTCTCGGCAGATGAACTTGATACTAGCCATACTGGAATCTAGTCATTATCTACAATATCTCCCTAACCAGAATCCCTTGAGGAAGTAGATGAGTCTTCTTCATGTTAAGCAATAAAACTGAGCGGCAAGAATATGATTCGATAAGAAATTGAGATATCCCCACTTTCTTAGCAACACAATTATCATTAATTCCAAGAAACTGAGGAAAAGCAAGCACCAAATCACCATTACAATTGGAATAGATCACATATCTTTGATCACGACTTATTAAAAAATTAGGCCCCTAAACTATATAAAAGGTGTCAAATACGTCCATGAATTTTAATTTTGGGCAATCGAGTCCTTGAAAATCCAATTTTGACCAGATAAAGCCCTTCTGCCGTTAAAAAAAGCCACGCAACATGTCTTGTGACCTGAAAATGTCACATCAGTTTAGGGTAAATTTTCTGGAAAACAAAAAAAATTTAGAAAAATTTTGAAGTCATTTTCAAAAAAATTATTTTCATGCCACCAGCCATTTAAAAAAAAAGAAAATTTACCCTAAACTGACGTGGTATGTTGGCGTGGCTTTTTCTAACGACAGAAGGGTTTATTTGGCCAATTTAGCTTTTTAGAAGCTCGATTGGCCAAAAATTGGTTTTTATGAGTTAATATTAAAATTCATGAGTTTATTTGATATTTTTTTAATAGTTCAATGGCCTATTTTTTCGATAAACCCTTTGATCAGCATAACATATTTAAATGCTGCAGTCCGATTAAAGTCACGAATTGGGAGTGTTTTGCCTGCCATTTTGCAAAAGATCACATGGAATATCAACCAAACTCATATCTTTGAGACCACAAGGACTCATCATGTCAAGGGAATATTAGGACAACTTACTTTTTGTATATGTATATTTTTAATATATTTTGACTATGCATATATTGGGGGGTATACATAGCGCATGAATCATGGAAACACTTCTCTTAGATTCCTAGTCTTCACAGTAGTTTGTAAATAAAATCCTCGAGAGGAAAAGTGTACTTTCTCATTCATTGCCATATTTGTTAATAAAATCCTCGTAGGACAGGAAGTGAGTAGTTTCGCATTCATTGCCATATATATTTGGATTTGACCTCAAGCTGTAAGCTTAGATTTGGATTAATTTATTGTTTCTTCAAGGAAAATAAAAAGATTCGGAGTAACTTGGTGGATAAGTTACCACATGATTTCAATGAATATATATCATTTTACTCCTAATTAATCCTCACTTTCACGTTGCACGTGATTCAATATGTTTAAATTAAATGAAAATAACATCATAAGCATATTATTAATTTTGTCCTAAAAAATCCTAGAGTTGGCAAAATTTGACCAGAGTGTGGATACGCGACCCGACCGATTGAAACCAAACTTGATCGAACCTTATTTGACAAAAAAATTCACTCAATCCGAAACCAAAATGATCCGAATCCTCAATGATCCGAACCTGAAACGATCTGGGCTCAAAATTACTTGAATCCGATCAAACCCGAGAGATTAACATGAAAATAATTACCCGAATTGGAATTAATTATATTTAAATAACCCGAATCCGAAAATTCTAAGCTCAAACCTGAAATTATCCAAACCATATGAGTCGAAACCGAAAAAGACTCGAACCAGAATTGATCCAAAACCAAATGATCCAACATTTGAGCAATCCGAACCTAATCCAACCTAAAACCGAACCCGTATGACCCAAAATTTCCTTAACCCGAAACTAACCTAACCCAAATCCAACCCAACCTGACATAGGGTTTTACTATCCGAGGAACAAAATAAATGATTCCACATAGAGAAAAATATTAGCAAAGTAAAATACCAAATTTAAATCCAAAAGAAGGTTAGATTTATCCCATATTAATTAATTTCAATTATAAGACAAATAAAATAATTGCACTTTAGGAAAATAAGAAATTTTAATCACAATACATTAAACTATTAAATAGAAACATGTCAATCACAATAAAATTTTTAAATTAAAATGGTAAAAATAAAATAATTATAAAAATATTGAATTTGATTTAATGAAAATATAGTTTTTAGTATAATAAAACTGTATATTAAAAAATTTTAATATATCCAAGTTTTTAATGAAAAATAGTAAGATAGTAAAAATGAACTTTTAAATTAAAATGGTAAAAATAAAATAATTATTATAAAAATATTGAATTTAATCAAATGAAAATAGAGTTTTAGTAGAATCAAACTATAATAATTTAAGTAATGACATTTAAGAAATATATTCGAAAAATAAAGGTACAATGGTCGATTCAAAAGTTTTACAAAACTCGTACTTTTATATATAGTATAGATATAGATATATGGTCATTAATTTGATAAAAGAAAAAAAATCAAGAAATGGGAGAAATTATTACATGTATATACAAGTTATACATACCTGCACGTCAAACAACTTTAATTTAATTTTATCAAAGAAAAAAAATATTTTCTAACAATAAAATTAACTTTTGGTGCCAAAAAAAAAACAATAAAATTAACTTTGACCTTGGGGCATACCGCATACATGAGAACTCCTAAAACTAATAAAATACGAAATAAAGTAGAACCATGTAAAACAGTCGAGAAGTATCTCATTTTTAACTAATCGACCATTGAACGAGTATTCGATGAGTTCAAACTTCATTTTAAGCTAATCAAAATAAGATAGTACCATGTAGTTATTGCAATTATAATACATGTTGGGTTTAATTAAACCAAGTCTATTTAATTTTATTATATGTGTATTGTTATTATTGGTTTGTTAGAAGGTTTTAGTGTGGTTGAGTGCATGGGATTAAATCCCATAAAAACCTAAGAATAAAAACAATATGTGCCGTAAGTTTTAATTGAGTGAAAAACCTAAAAAGTTTGTTTTCGTTGTTCTCTGTAGCCGATATGGCTGGTGCGGTTTCTGCGATTGTTTGGTTAATTCAATAAAGTTGATTTGTGGTTTGATTCTTGAATTATTGATTTGGTATTTTCTAGCTCTTACATTTGGTATCAAAGCCATAAGATCCTGATGTCTACAAATATGCAGTTTGTGCAAACTCCATCAATCAAATTTGATGGTAAAAACTTGTTTCAAGAGTGGGTTGTGCAGATGCGATTTTTTCTAAAATCGTTAGATGTGTGAGAAGTTGTTGAGGAGGGATTCGTTCAACCAGAAGATACTACTGGTTGGACAGCTGCCCAGAAGAATGAATTAAAAAATCTTCGAAAGAAAGATGATCGAGCCATCCACCATATAATTCAGTGTGTTGAGATGTCAGTCTTTCAGAAGCTGATTAATGTGAAATCATCAAAAGAAGCTTGGGATACTTTGATTGAGTCCTATCAAGGTGTAGCACCAGTTCAAAGGATGAACATACAGGAGGCAGTTTGAGCTGTTTCAACAAGAAAAGAATGAGAAGATTGCTGATTATTTTACGAGGACGCAAAAAATTGTTAACAGAAGGCCAATGGTGAAACTATTACTGATGTTCAGATTATGGAGAAAATTCTTCGGAGCTTAACGGAGCGATTTGATGTTATCTCTACCATTGAGGAGTCAAAGGACTTGAAAACTATGACTATTGCTGGTTTGCAGGGAACATTGGAGGCACATGAATATAAGTTAGATGAGAGGTCTGCAGGAACTGTTGAGCAAGTATTGAAAGCTCAAATTGATGTGAAGAAGGAGAAAGCTGAAGCATCAAATAAAGGTGAATCCAGCTAGCAGAGAGGTAGAAATTTCAGGCCTGGTCAAAGGCAAGGTGGCAAAGGTTTTGGCAGAGGTAATATTGATCGCAGAGGCAACTTTGATCGAAAAGGTAATACTGATCAAACTCGCGATATGTCTAATGTTCAGTGTTATAAATGTCAAAAGTATGGGCAATTATCAGTCTGAATGTAAGTCACATATTCAATGTCATAATTGTCGCAAGTATGGTCATTTGAGTAGAGATTGTCGTTCCAAGAGACAGGAATAGAGAACATCATGCGAAAGTTGCAGGGAATGGTGGTGATTGCACTGAAACATTGTTGCTAGCCAGTTCAGATAGTGCAGATGGCTATGATAGCCAATGGTTGTTGGATACATGTTGCAGTAATAATCTTAGCGGAAATAAGTCTTTGTTTTCTAACTTTGATGATTCGTTTCTTAGATAAGTGAGACTTGGTGATGACCGGTCCATACCGGTATATGGGAAATGCAAGATTGGCATCAAGCTAAAGGATGGGACATTGAATTTTACTTCTAAAGTTTTTTACTCTCCAAATGTCAGTCAGGATTTATTGAGTGTGGGGCAGTTAGCTGAAAAGGATTATGATTTGCACTTCAACAAGCATGGTTGTACTATTTATGATGCTAATAATCGGATGATTGCAAAAGTAAAAATCTCTAGAAACCGTTTATTTCCTATGCAGCTTAATTATGATACCTTCTTGTCATGCTTCTATGATTGTTGATGATAATTGGCTTTGGCATATGAGATTTGGGCATTTGAATTTTCGTAGTCTTGATTTCCTTGCTAGAAAGAATTGGGTTTCTGGGTTGCCAGCTTTTAAAGTTCCTGCAAAAGTTTGTGAAACCTGTGTTTTGGGAAAGAAGCATAGAGAAGTCTTTTCTAAATGACAGGCTTGGAGAGCAACTAGACCACTTGAACTTGTTCATTTAGATTTATGCTCTGTGGAGGTTCCTTCCATTGGTGGTAACTAGTTTTTTATCAGTTTCATTGATGACTTTAGTAGAAATGCTTGGGTTTATTTTTTGAAGCATAAATCTGATGCTTGTGATGCTTTCAAGAAGTTTGTTTTCTATGTTCAGAAGCAAAGTGGGTATAGTCTTAAAATTTTGAGAACTGATAGGGGTACTGAATATACTGTATGTGATGATTTCTTGGAGAAACATGGTATTTTGCATCAGTTGACTGCTAGGTACACACCTCAACAGAATGGGGTAGCTGAAAGGAAGAATAGAACTATCATGGATATGGTGAGATGTATGTTGCATAGTAAAAATTTGCCGAAAGGTTTTTGGGCTGAGGCTATTGCTTGTGCTATTTATGTGCTGAATAGGTGTTCTACAAGGAGTGTTCTTGACAAAACTCCACAGGAAGCTTGGACTGGGAACAAGCCCAACATTGGGCATCTTAAAGTACTTGGCTGTATAACTTTTGCTCATGTGCCTGATGAGTTGCGAAAGAAGCTGGATGACAAAGCTGAAAAGTGTATTTTTATTGGCTACAGTCATGAAACAAAAGGGTACAAGTTGTATAATCCAAAAACGAAGAAGATTGTTGTTAGCAGGGATTTTACTTTTGATGAAGATGGTGTTTGTGATTGGTCTAATGATGGCAAGGATTTGCAACCTAGACCTGATGTTGTTGTTGATGGATTTAATGTTAATCGAGAAGTGGAGCCAATACCTGCAGAAACTTCTAGCCACCCACAAAGATTGAGGCAGCCTAATGTTCTTTTGCAGGGTTATGAGGTTGGTACTCATTCAGATTCTTTTGATGATAGTGATGACATTGTTCATTACGCCATTTTTGCAGATTGTGATCCTTTGACATTTGAGGATGCTGCTTGTGATGATCATTGGGTGAAAGCCATGGATGATAAGATTCATGCCATTGAAAAGAATGGTACTTGGGAGCTTACTTATCTTCCCAAGGAAAAGAAGCCAATTGGTGTTAAATGGGTGTACAAGACTAAGTACAAGCCTAATGGTGAAGTGGATCGCTTCAAAGCATGCTTGGTAGCTAAGGGTTACAAGCAAAAGCCAAGTTGATCATTTTGAAGTATTTGCACCTGTTACTAGACTTGATAATGTTAGAATGGTTATTTCACTTGCTGCTCAGAATAGTTGGAAAATTATGTAAATGGATGTTAAGTCTGCTTTTTTGAATGGTGTTCTTGAGGAGGAGGTGTATGTTGAACAACCTCCAGGTTATGTTAAGAAAGGGGAAGAAGACAAGGTTTACAGGTTGAAAAGGGCCTTGTATGGATTGAAACAAGCGCCTAGAGCATGGTATACTCGTATTGATTCTTACTTTATTGATCATGGTTTTCAGAGGTGCCCATATGAACATACCTTGTATGTAAAATCTAACTTGCAGGGTGATATCATCATTGTGTGCTTGTATGTGGATGATTTAATTTTCCCTGGCAATAATCCAAAGTTGTTAGTGAGTTTCAGGGAGGTCACGATTGCTCAGTTTGAGATTACTGATATGGGTTTGATGTCTTACTTCCTTGGTATTGAGGTGAAGCAAACAGATGCTGGTATATTTATTTCGTAGAAAAAGTATGCTGGTGATGTCTTGAAGAAGTTCAAGATGGAGTCTTGCAATCCTATTTTGACTCCTATCTATTGAAGAAAGGTTGAAACTTGTGTCAGATGACAGTGGTGAGTTAGTTGGTGCAACTAATTACAAGAGCTTAGTTGGAAGTTTGCGGTACTTGACAGCTACGAGGCCTGATATCATGTACAGTGTTGGGATAATTAGCAGGTTTATGGAGAATCCGCGTCAATCTCACTTGCAGGCAGCTAAGCGTATCTTGAGATACATCAAAGGTACACTTAGTGATGAAATTTTTTATTCTTGTGCTAATGATGTGGAGTTTATTGGATATACAAATAGTGATTGGGCAGGTGATGTTGAAAAGCGGAAAAGTTTTTCTAGTTTTGTGTTCCATCTTGGAACTAGTGTGTTCTCTTGGCTGTTTAAGAAATAACAGGCGGTTGCTCTGTCCACTGCAGAAGCAGAGTATATTGTAGCGGCAAGTTGTGCTACTCAAGCTGTATGGTTGCGAAGGATGCTCAGTGAATTACAACATCAACAGGTGAAGCCTACAAAGATATTTTGTGACAACAAGTTAGCAATTGCAATGACAAAGAATCCAGTGTTTCATGGTCGCAGCAAGCACATTGACATCAAGTATCACTACATTTGTGACTTGGTGAGAGACAATGAGATCGCAGTTTTGTTTTGCTTGTCTGAAGAGTAGGTTGCTAATATCTTTACGAAGCCATTGAAGATGGATGTGTTTTTGAAGCTGAAGAAGATGCTTGGGATGGTGAAACTTGAAGACTTGGTTTAAGGGAGGCTATGTTGGGTTTAATAAAATCAAGTCTATTTAATTTTATTATATGTGTCTTGTTATTATTGGTTTGTTAGAAGGTTTTAGTATGGTTGAGTGCATGAGATTAAATCCCATAAAAACCCAAGTAAAAAAACAATATGTGCCGTAAGTTTTAATTGAGTGAAAAACCAAAAAAGTTTGTTTTCGTTTTCTCTGTTGCCGAGATGGCGCGGTTTCTACGATTGTTTGGTTAATTCAATAAAGTTGATTTGTGGTTTGATTCTTGAATTATTGATTTGGTATTTTCTAACTCTTACAATATAATATATATACCAATACCATGTGGGTCAAGACCTAGAGGCAAGATTAGTAATATAATAAGCTATAGAGTGAGCAAGTCAGCATAGAACATTGGTTTATAAACAATTCAACTCATTCTCAACTAGTCTAGTCACAGTGTGGTTTTTCTTTCTTAATGAAGAGATAAGGAAGAAGTTTGGAACTCCCCATCCTCCATTTCGGACCCAAAATCACCTTGAATTCCAGCGCCCTCATCATAATCTCCGGGAATATTGCCTGGAGAAGATATTTCCATGTCGATGCACATGTCATCATTTTCCTCATAATCTGAAACAGCCTTTGGCAATGCATCCGTATGGCCATTTCCCTCATGTTGCATCCCAATTACATCCTCATGCTGCTGCTGCCTTGTCCATTCATTATTCTTCCAAACGCTATTGCTTGGAGGAAAATGGCCTTGCATGGGGTTTCTGTAGGTACTAGTTCCTCTGCTTCCTTCAGATTCAAATCCATCGCTCACTTCAGGAACACCATCAAATATGGTGGGTATGCCTCCACACGCATTAACATCTTTGGAGAAATCGCCATAACAATCATGTTTCTCCTCCATAAGATAATTAAATCCAACTTCTTTGGCATTATTATTATATGTATATGCATGACCTTGCTCTTGTGCTATTGCCTTGTGCCTCTTCGTCCAATCACGGTGACTCCAAAGATAGAGCGGTGGTGCCCTCAAATTCCACTGCTCCAACTGCTGGTCATGTATATCAACTGACCCCGGTAGGTAAAATGACTGGAAGAAACCAAAAGGATAAGAACATATACAAAGCCACGTTAAAACCACGCTTATATTGAGATCAATGACAAGTAGCTAGAAAGTACATAAAACTCTATTTACCTTGCCAGATAGAACTCTGTCATCCTCCCAAATCAAATCATATGGACCCATTTTATCAACTCTGTGAAAAGGCAAAAGCAACAGAGAGAGAGAACGAGAGAGCAACATTATTACCTTATGACTATAGTAGTTCAAAAAAAGGATACTAGTTGATTAAAAGATATAAGGAAAACCCTTACCTTTTCGTTTCCTTTGGAACAATAAGAATCAAAAGTTTTGGTTTGAACTTGAGAGCTTTCTCAATGAACTTGTAAGCACGTTGTCCTTTATGACCAAAAGGGGGATTCAGCCCCATAACCTACTCAAAATCAAAAAGAGAAGAAGAATATCAAAGACGAAAAGAGAGAACTAAAGCTCATCCCTATCAATTTTGGCCCTTGAACATCTCACCACAATGTTTAATTCTTTTAATGTTTCTTACCAGTTTAGAACCATCAGGTAGATCATTTGGGTTGACATTCATCCAATCTTTCTGTTCAAAGTTAAAATCATTCTGCAAAAATGAAGGATTGGTGAACCCTTAAATTGGCTTACACCCAGCAAGACTAGAGAAAGAAACAGAACAAAAGGGAAAAAAAATACGGTAGTAACAAACATGAAAGCTTTTATAGCCATTTCAGGTGTTAGATAAATGGAAGAAAAACAACACAAAGTAATGATGATTAATTAACATTATTGTAAAGATTGTAAAACCAAAAAAAAAAAACCCCCACAGGAAATGCTCAACCCAGTACAAGTGTCAGTCATCAATGCAAAAACTGGGAGTCAACTAAAAGCAGGCAACATTCGCACTGTTGCAATAAAATTATTGCGTAATTTTACCATTCAATTTACAAGCTTGTCCTATATCATCGGAGTCCTTTAAATTCAGACCAAATCAGGAGTTCAGCAGTTAAATTTCATACTATTCATCCCTCTCAGTTCAGAGTTAACATATAATGCTAATTTCTCATTCAGTAGTTGAATGTACAGGCTAAAATCAAGAGCTTGTTCAATTCCTATGAGCACATAAATAACAAACTAGTAAAACTACAAGTATTTATTAGGTAGCATGACAAATACTTAGCATGTTAAAGCTTGAAATCTTTGGAAGTTTAATTGAAGAACTTCATTCACATTAGAGATCTAAGTTACAATATAGAGAAATTTGAGGTTGGGTCATATAGATTTAAGCTTGTTTATTATAAACCCAAACAAAATGTAAAAAATAGCTCTTAAATGGTTGATGATACACGATTTTTGAATAAAATAATATATATATACTCCATATATTTGTACATAAGGTTCTTGGTAAATGCAAAATGATAGGTTAAAACGAAAAAAGCTGAAAATCAATGTATATATGATTGACAAATATGCAGAAAAGGAAACTGGTTTGCCTTCTATCAACAAGGTTTTCAAACTTAGATTGTGAATTGAATTATATCATTTTTCCTTTGGCCAAAGGATTAAATGATATTCAGTGGCATAAAGGACAAGGGAAATAAGAAACAATCAATCACAACATTCAAGTTGCCACCTAGTGTTCAAATTCATATATATAAAATAAAAAGATCATAATAATACATATGGTATTACACCAACAAGCTTCACGATTAATCACACAAAAGGACATCAGATACAGATTAAGTTAAAGTACCTTAGGCTGAAAAAGATCATAGTTTTTGTATGAGCATGACTTCCCCACTTTCTCTAGTTTCTCTTTAAGTAAACAACTAAAATCATTGGAGCCACAGCAGAAGTCAACTATCTGTTCATGCATAAATAAGATGACAATCATGTCAGTCAATATAAACCACAAAATATATAAAAGGCAATCTATAAATTAACAAGGAGAATCAACTAGAAGTTATAATTTGGGAGGGATCAGCAGAACAGCAAGAACATAAATGAAACAGGATCAGGCTTCTTAAGCCGTTCCTAAGTCAAATACATCTCAAATAAGCTTGTGCTAAAGGAGCGACAATTCAGGTTCATCTGAAACAATTTTTAATTTCAAATCAATGGCATATTTGACCTATGCCATTATGTTTCCTACTTTGGACATGTTGCCAAGGACCAGTAGTGGCAGGTGTGAAGCAGAAAAGAAGCAATTAATTTTGAATTCCCAATTTCAGATTCCAGTGCATGACGCCTACACATCAATTCCTTCAGCATGAATTAATGACCCCAAGTACTATCAAACTATACAGATTTTGCCTACAAGCATAGATGTTCGAAGCCTTTCCAAAACTTAAGAGGTCCCCTTCAGCTCTAAACTACTTTTGAAACTAATTAAATATGACAGTCCAGTCATAATAATGGGATAATTCCCTGACTTGCTCAAGTGATGCACGTTAAAACACACAAAAGCATACACATTAACTGTTGCAGATAAATAAGAATACTATAATTGAATTTTCTTGTTAAGGACAGGGTGAGTGTGTCCATTCCGTTTATGCTTTTTACTAGAGAATCATATCTTAATTACAATAATGAAAGAAAATTTCTTAAAGTGAACTAAAGAAGATGGAGAGGAGTAGTCTTACAGTATCACCATTTTGCACATACCAATGAAGCCTACCAACAACCTGCAGTGTAAACAAGTGCAATTAGCTCCATCCTTTATATCAACCAAGCATCAAGGTTTTCAAGAGGCAATTGCAGCTCTGAGTCCGAACCACTATATATAGTTAAATGATTCTCTATGCCATTGATCGAACTACAATCATTGTTTGAGGACTATCCTACTTATATCCCTTTCAGTTGCACAGGAAAACATCTTGTTCTACCTTTAAGTTTTAAACGGGCCTTAAAACCAGAATGATAACTGTAAAATCATGACATTGTACTTGCGATAATTCCTGAAGAACTTCACCAACTCAATGCCACATTTATCCATCAGTAAAAAAACGCAAGTCATTGGCCAACTTAGATCACTTATTAACTCTACTATTTGTTATAGTTTTCCTCAGGGTTGTTTGAAAGTGACCAAATTTTAAGTAGGAAACAGATGTTGCAATCATAAGTGAAGTTCCTAGAAGGAAGTCTATCTAAATCTAATTCAATTGCTTAGGAATAAGACGAATAATAAGCACTAAGACCTCTTTAAGCTTCTCCACTTTGGTAAAATGGCGACCGAATGATGTATACCGTGCTCCGTGAAGAAATGGTCCAAGATAGATAGCAAGATCATCCTGTAGAATGTAGTACATAAGCATTTAGCCCTTGCATGGTACTTTCAATACAATCATAATCCAGAACATTTAGACGTATTGCACTTGAACATATTTACATAATACAGAGCATATTGCTAGGCAAATCGATATAAGCAGCTTACAACAAGGAGCCTTTTTTAAAAAATTTAGCACTTTCTGACAACACAAACAAGTTTGAAAGGAACATTATATTAAATAATCAAAACCAGATGGCACAAGCACTTGTAGAAGTCCTAACAATATATTACACAAGATATGTTAAAACTTAACCGATTATGCAAATGAGAAAGCAAGTTACATCTATATTGAATGTGACATTAAATATCAAACAGATATAAAGTAAACCCACTGCTCTAGGCACCAGACTGATTTCCTCGTTACTGTTGTGCTAGGAACATTAAGTAGTACTTTGTGCCAGACAACCAAAGAAGCATCAGATGATAAAGGAAAAAAATCTTGAAACCAGATGGAAAAGCCTACTCAATCTGACCAATTGAAACTGAGATATTCCCTACAGTTCATGTAGCAAGCACCTATCAATACTAACATGAAAACATGCACACCCAATTTTCCCGAATCTAAGTTTAATATTGAAGTACAGGTTTCTATACATAAATAGAATTACAGGAACAAATGGCTTACAACCTTCCACTTGAATATCTGCTTGAGCACATCACGACCACAAACGGCTTTTGCATCTTCAAGAGTATCTCCTGCTTCTAACTTCGCTAAGGCAGTTCTAACAGCCTAAAACAATGATAAAAAATGCGATAGATGTCAAGAAGGGAGGAAAACAAAACAACAACAACCTAGCCAACTCATATTACTTTATTACCTTCACTGAGGCTTCCACCTTACCCCCTGTAATGCTATTCTTCAGTAAACCCTTGAAGTTAGATGCATTTGCACCCGTGAATCGCTGCTGTCTTTTCATGAATTCTTCAGCATCAAATGAAGATTCGGCTTTTTCCATGAGAGCCAAAACTCTGTTAATACAAAAATATGAATCCAAAACCAGAAAGACATCAGTAGTTTTGAGAGTGAAATCGAATACTAAAGTTCAGCTTAAAAAGGCCAGTAAATTACCCCTTCTCTATTTCTGCATCAATTAAAGGCCTTGTGCTTTCCACTTTCTTTCTAACAGGAATACTTTGATGCGTTTTCTTGATTTTATAGCCAGTTTCATCTGCCTTAGTTGCACGGAATTGGAACTTTTCATTTACATTGACTTTTTTCTGGGATAGCTTGTCTCTCTCTCCTGCAAGAGGCCGAGCAAAAGCAGGGGTGGCGTCCTGCGTCAAGACCTTTCTATATTTAATAGATATATTTGGTTTCTTCGAAGGAGAAAATTCTTGTCTGGAGCTGTGTTTCTCAGTTCTTTCACTAGAAGCACCAGCTTGTATACCACCATCGAACTTTGGAACCAGCTTTGGATGCTTCAAAAGATTTCTACTTGTTGCAAAATCTTCAGAAACCTCACTTCTCTTCGAGGCCAAATTCTTTTCTCTATAAGATAGCATTTCCAGTTTGTCTTTCTTTTCTTTGACTTCAAGGCCAGGAAATACCAAGCGGTCTCTGCTTGGAGTTCCAAGCTCTCTGATGATCTTATGTTCCCTGGTCAGCACATTTAGCAGCAATATGACCATTGATAAATGATGCATAACTTGGAACAAGTTTATCCAAATGGACAGACTAGAAGTAGAACCAAATAGAACTTACATGCAGTATATTAAAGCCCGATTGTATGGCAAGAGACCATTCCATGCCCTTTGCAAACTATTTTTATACATATTATCTTCAAAGCAAATACTCCTGAAGAGTGAAGACAAAGCAAAAGCATCAAATGAGTCCACCTCCTTCATATAGGTTCTAGAAAACTAAAAGTAGTGTCTAGAGTGAGCATACTTGGGTAAACATTTCCTGTGGTATGCCTTAGGGCAACGCCTACATACAGCGAACTGAAAATCATGAACCTCTGCATCTTCACTTCGCTTACACGCAAAGCATTTATGCATAGGACAGGTAAATGAATCCCCTGCAGCAATTTTCTCTCTAATTGTTTCTGCTTCAGCTTCATTGTCAGGATGAAGCAATTTTGCAGCACATTTCGGATGATAGAAATGCCCACAAGTTGCAGATACACAAGGAAACACCTTGAACAATATCCCCAAAAGAAAAGAAAATCGATTTTTTAAGTCCACAGTTAATCAAAGTTATCAGCACACCTCATGTGTACTTTAAAAATGATATAAGTAAACAAAAGACATGCTTACAAATATTTTAAAACAACAGCAGAAATCCTATATAAAGTACAGAGTAGTCAGGTGAAAACAAGAACTAATCAGTAAAACAAGAGCAGGATTTTTAAATCTTTTTGTAACAGTCTTCAATAAGCTCAATAACTTACCTCTTGACCAGAAGAACTATCGGAGGAACCAAGTTCACCGCAAGCATAACACTGATGCTGCTTATATGTACAATTTTTGCACAAGAAGGACGGAATAGCCTAGAGAAAGCATGGAAACAATGCACAAGTTACTAAATATAAGCAAATGAACCAGCAAATCACATGTATTTATGGAAACATAAATGTCCATACATCAACTTGCGCCTCATTGGCAAAGCCGAGAGAGTCACAGAAAGCATCAAGCCCATCAGCTTTTGTTGGGTGAAATGACCTTAGACATCTTCCGTTACAACTATATCAAAACCAAACAAACAAAACAAACCAAAGCTATTAACAAATAAATGCATTAAGCAACGATGGTGGAACGAATGCCAGACATTGATGCCAAAAGGGCCATGCATACAAGTTGGAGACCAGTAGAATTGAAAAACCTAAACTAATGGTTTGTTGAGTTTTCTTTGTTTAGATGTCTCTTTTACATTTCAAAACTACCCAATGCTGGAGAACTAAAACCTCAAAAAAAGACAAAGCTAGGGAAGTTAACCTTTTCTAAGATAATAATTAACAAGGAAATATGACGCTTCAGAAGAAAAAATCTTCAAAGCATAACTCATGCACTAACAACATGGGCATATCAAATATTAAAGCAATTTAAACTACACATAGACATACTCCAAGGTCATGAATGAGTCTCCCAACTGGCTCTTGAACCACAATCTTCAATATCAGAAAAAACATTTTTTACTTTAACCCCATCTTCTATCAGCTTATAAAAAGCCATCTTTAATGTTCCATCAAAGTTAAAAAGGTTAAAATAATTTTCTCAACTGATGAATTTAGCATTACAATGAAAGGATACTTATAAAAGAAATGAATTAAAAACTTGCCTAAGAAATGACCGGGAAAAAGAACAGTTCTCTATAATTTTATGAAAATATGCATATAACTTTAGATATAATTTACATCTCCAAAACTTGAAGTTATTCTGGATATACCTTTCATCTTCATACTGAAACCAAAATATTTGGTTGTCTCTGATTATATTTATCCAAGCCAGTGATGAAGATGAATCCAAAAATTTTCTATTATATTCTTGAGGAACTATAAAGCCACTGGCAACTAATTTTGCATGATGTATAAATATGCCAGTAAAAGAAGCCAGTTAGCGGTTGGAAAACAATTTCATTTTTTTTAAAATAAAAAGATTTCAAGAATCAGCATAACCACAGTTTGCATAGACAGGATGAAAAGGGATCATTATTATGAATTCCAGAGTTAAGGCTTACCAAAGAATATTGCCACCATTATCACAAATTGCACACACAGGATCAAAAATATCCTTGTGTGTCCAGACATCATCATCATCGTCATCATCATCATGGTAATCCTCATTTACATCTCCATCAACTATAAACGTACTTTTATTAGGTGTGATGACATCCTGTTAAATGACAACCAAATTCTTCGGTATAAGTGGGAAAACGGAAACATAAAAGACTTAAAATAAAATGTAAAAGCATGTCATAGAGAATACTGCACAAGCTAAGAATAAATGTTTGAAGACCTGATGCAAAGATATATATGTATGAGGCTTCTCCACAAAGTCAAGCACATCCTGTTCCAGATAAAATTTGATTAATTTCTATGTAGCAGATAATATACATATTTATTACAGCATCTAAGTTGGATTTAATTTATTTGTGCAAGTTGGCAGGAGTATTTGTGCTTTTAGAGACAGTACAGGAAGACCTCCGATATCAATAACATGTAGAAGTAACTTGCTAAATTTGTTATGAGAATAGCCACCAACTTCTGATATGGAAAATGTAAAATGCAATTGTCCTTCAAGAACTATACAAGATTAGGTAGTAATAGGTCGTAATTGCAACTTAATCTCACAAGAAGGGAAAATCACTTAAAAAAAACTTCCAAGGAAATAAAGAGAATCAGCTGTATCCATCCTACTTGCGTTGAATCCTAAATCTCTTATTTGCAACTCTAAGTTTAGTTATAGAATTGCACATAGAATCACAATCCTATCAAATGGCAAATTTCAACTGGAAAAAGCAAATTCCTTCATCTTAGCTAAATCAATTGATGCCACAAAACAGAAAAAAGTAAATACAACGTAACCAAGATCTTGTTGTTTAAACAAGGTTAAACTCTTAAGCCTTAACACAGCTAAAATTCTTTAGGTTATGATGAGTAGAAACATTTGTTTAAGCAATCAGAACTATTAAAGACAAGCGGAAAATAAAAGGCCAAAAGATAAAAATTAAAATCTGCATCATGTTATTGATGATATTCTGCAACTCAAAACTAATGCCTTCTCTCTTTTTGTTCTAAATCAAAACTTTAGGCCTAAGAATTAGCATATTTAATCTTAAGCTATATTGCCTAATTTATGAATTAAAAGATAAGTATGAGTATTATTTAATCTTAATGAGAGCTCATTTTCAATTTCATGACATGAGGTAAAGAGATTAGGCCATGGTAGCGCAAACCTTAGACTTTGCTAAGTCTGTATCCCTTTTCATAGCTTCAGCAACTAACTTGTGACATAAAAGGTCCTTCAAGGAAGCTTGGAAATCAAATACGCTGTATGGCACAGAAAATAACTAACATGAACAAAATTGCACAGAGCTTCAACCACCCTTTGAGAAAATTTAACTGGAAAAAAAAAAGAGAACAAACTGACACAACTAAATTAAAACTCTGCGCGCACAAAGAGAACAATAGAATCATTCAGAGAGATGCAACCTGAGAACTTGCTGCAAGTGGTTCCATACAGATTTTGCTGATGCCTTAGTGTTCCTCTTCATAAAATGCATCCAATGAAGGGTAATCAAAACTTGCCTTACTGTAGTTTCAAAACTTTTCCTAGGCTTTTGGAGTGCTAACCATCTCCCCACTTTGGAGAGCACCGAAATTTCAGGCTGTATAAATGATAACTCGAACTTCCATGCGATAACTGGCTTATAAATCTTCTGAAGCCCATTGTCCGTCTTGCCTTCTAGGAAAATATCAGTAAGGTCACCGATGGACTCAGTTTCACTCCATTGGAGAGGCAAAACATCAAATGAAATTGGTTCTTCATTTTGATCAAGAAGAACATACTCCGTGACATGAATATCTGGAACGATTTCACCTTCTTCATCAGATTCCATTACTTATCTGAAAAAAAAAAGTCAAAATCAGTAAAATAAATTTAAATAAATAAACTAATAATGCTACTTTATTAACTATTTTTTATAATCTGAAAATATAAGTTGCCTTTAAAAGCAATTTTTGCTTTTCGTTCTAAGTTGATTTAGAGACTATTTGTCTTAAAATATTACTAAAATTATTCAATAAATATATGTAAAATAGATTAAATCTATCAAACTCTCACATAAATACTATTTTCGCAGAAATCAAAGACGAAGAAAAGAAAGTTGTTTCTTGAGTTCCAAACAAAGCTTAAACCCGCAAAACCACTAATCAGGTTTCCTTTTACTTCATCAACAGCAAACAAAAACCAAAGCTACAAACATATGGAAAGAAACTCGCAACAACAGGGAGAAATAAAAAGAAAAGGAAAAATTACAAAAAACCTTTAATCTAGAAACAACTCAAGATGGTCCGGAAGGGGAAGAGTAAATGAGAGTGAGAAATTTTCGAATTTGAGTAAAAACCTAAAAACTTGTTTGGAAAGGGAGAAAATGTTGTGGGAAAATGCAGGAAAAGTGGGAAACTATCACGGAGCGAGTTGGTGTGACTTGAAATGAAAGTGCATGACCTCTTGCTGAGAAGAGGAGGTTATTCTTTCAAAGGTACACAATGAAAAGCTGGCAACTGAACCGTTTTTGGTAAAAATACAATGGGTTTTCAAGAACGGTAAAGATAAAGATTTTATCATACTCCCCCTTCATTATTTTTTAACACGTGTCCTTTCACTACTATTTTACTGATTTTTTTTTTTTCATTTTGTCCCATCGTCTTCAGTTCTTCACTATAACTTTAAAAAGTTTTCTCCTCCTATTAATTGTAACTTTAATTTTAGTTTTTTCAAAAAAAAATTTAACTTAGTTTTTTTTTTTTCCAGTAACAACCACAATTAGTTGAATTAGTTTAATTTATGCTTAATACTCAAATTAGTCCCTTAACTATCTATTTTTGGATAAATTGACCCCTTTACTTTTTTTTTAGACAAATAAATCCCATAACTTTTAAAAACGAGACAAATTAGTCATTTTCTGACGGGTCGTTTAACATCCGGAGGGTGAGAGCCGTTTGACTTCTGATTAAGGTGATTCTAGCGGCGTTTGAAAGATCTCGACGAGAAGAACATGATGGTCAGGGAGGTGAGAAAACTAAACTAATCAGACAATTTTCAGATTTCGGGTCAAATTTAAAACTTTGACTTGAAAGTACGGTCTTATTCAGAGTCTGAGCGAATAATTTCTAATATGTCACTCTCTGAGAGATGTCGGATCTAGTCGTTGTGAAGATGAGCAATGATAATAAAGAAAATAAGGGATGCCGGTCTACTGGCGTCGAAACGCGCTAAATTTATGATATGTCACTTTCTGAAGGATGTCAGTCTTATTCGCCTCATTTTATTTGTTATTTTTTTTCACCTCCACAATCAGTAACCTAACATCTCTCAAAGAGTGACATATCGGAAATTCAGCCCGTTCTGACACCGAATAAGACTGCACCTTTTAGTCAAACTTTTAAATTTGATTCAACATCTGAAATTTTCTGATTGTTTTTTTTCCCCTTCACCTCCCTAACCATCTGATACTTCTTGTCGAGATCTTTCTAGATAATCGGAAGTCGAACGCGCCCTTACCTTTCGGACGTTAAACTGTCCGTAAAAAAGGGCTAACTTGTCTCGTTTTTAAAAGTTATGGGATTTATTTGTCTAAAAAAAAAGTAAACGGACCAATTTGTCCCAAAATGGATAGTGAAGGGGCTAATTTGGGTAATTTATGTGAATATTACATTGTGAACAAATTATTAGATGCATTATCAGAAACCGGATCAGACCGAACTAACAATCCAACCGGTTGAATTGGTGAATCGAATATATAGAATCGGTCCGATTCTCATATTAATCTATACATACACTCTCCCTTCATCACTATTTATTACGTGTCACTGAATTTATGACACTTTCTTTCTCTCATTTTTATCTATAGCGTAAGTTTTTTTCATTTTGTCTTCTTGTTTTACCGTAACTTTTAAAAGTTTTCTTCTCTTCCCTGTATTAATTGTAACATTAATTGTAGTTTTTTCAAAGAAAAAAAAAGCTTTATTTTTAGTTTTTTTTTGCAAGTTTCAACTAAAATTAATTGAATTAGTTTAATTTATTCTAGCCAAAAAAAATAGTTTAATTTATGTGAATATTACATTATGAACAAATTATTAGATGTATAGTTTATCAGAATCGGATCTGACCGAACTAGCGGTCCGACCGGTTGAATTTGTGAATCGAACATAGAATCGGCCCGATTCTCATACTCGACAATTTTTGATAATTTTTAAATTAAATAGGTTATTGACCCAGTGGTTGAATCGAATTTGATTAATGTTGAAAAATTACTAAATGTTATCGTTAAGATTTAAACCTTAATCATGTGGTTGAAATAAAACACTTTAACAACTAAATTAAGTATTCAACTCGTGTAAATTTATAAAAATGAATATTATTTAATAAGATAACTATCTATTCTTTATAAAAAATATAAAATATTAAACCTGCAATTAACCCATTAACTTCCGATCCGAAACCTCCACCGGATTCTAATAATGATTAGATGATTTTTTTTTTGGTAATAATTAGATGAATTATTCCAACTACTAATATAATAGTTTTTCACCAAAAAAACTACTAATATAATAGTTATACAAGAGGGATAGCCTGCGCTTGCGCTACAGGCATGTTTTTATGTGAGATTTTTTTGTTTATTTGATGCATCTGTTTTATAAACAATTATAGAAAGTAAGATATGAGACATTGTAAATCTATTCAGTCATTTTCTTGTTTTTTAAAGTGAAATAAAATATGTTTAAAAGTGTTTGCAGTTTTGTGCCAAAAGAAAAAGTGATTGCATTCATTCTAAACAGTTCAATACATGCTGATATTTTTCACACTATTATTGGAATTAGATGAGTGTATATAGAATAAAAATGGGTCTTAGCAAAACAACTATAACTCTTCTAATTAACAAAAAAAAAACCCCCAAAAAGATAGGCAAGTATAGAAAGGATCATTTGTCCTTGACACTTAATATGGTCCATTAAAATACACTAATGTGTGTGAACATAGTTAATCATCTTAAAAATAGTCAACACAACTGAAATTTACTTTCACAAACCATATATACATAAGGATTATTAAGTAATTAGCAAATGGAGAAGAGACCAAACGGGACAAAAAGGTTGTCCCTGGTGAAAAGTTGAAAGGAGCTTTCAGCAAGTACCGTCTTCAAAAAAACAATTAACAGGATCTATAAAAAACGCGCTTAGTATGTTAATAATTTCAGAAAATGCAATTTACTCTAATAACCCGACACACGCAATTATCAAAGAATACATCATAGGGGTCATACTAAATGTAAACTAAATATTTGTGTGCAAACCGTAAACGGACCCAACAAAAATGGACTGGAAAAATGGACTAAAGAAGGAAAAAGGCTTGAGCAATATATAAAATTACAGAATCCTCATAAAGCCCAATAGTTAATAGATTAGCGTATATAGAATTTAAAAAGGTGGGAACACCATTAATCATGCATTTAAAATGGTGGGAACACCATTAATTGAAGTTAGATTTTAAAATTACATAAAATGACAATGTATTTTTAGAAAAAGGGTTAAGATTAGAAGGATATTAAAGTAATTAGCCATTTGAGAAAAGACCAAAATGGGGCGATAAGGTTGTTCCAGGTTAAAAGTTGAAAGAGCTTTTGAGTAAATTTCATAGGAGACAAAAATAATATATAGTGTCTATATATATATATATATATATATACACACCAACTAAAAGGGTTCTGTTACGATAGAGTGCAAATTTTTTTGTGCCAAAGGATACCGATATGCGAGTCTATGAACAGATTCTGCCAAAAAAAAAAAGAACAGATCCTGTTCAATTAAGACTGCTACGATAGAGTGCAATTATTTTTATGTTAATAATCAAAACACAGTTGCAAGTGAAATGCTCTTATTTAACCCTAATTTTCTTATAAGAAAACTGTAATAAAGTATTGTATATGCTTGAATAAAAATTTTAAATATGATGGTATCCAATTTTGTAGACGATAAATTATTACAAGTTATATTAGTCCGCGCTGGCGTTACGGGCGTTCTTTATTTTAGAGTGGTGCTTGATTAACTGATTGATTAAGTATATTAATATAATCAATTATATAAGGGGTAAGAACATTTTTTGTTATAGAGTGGTGCCTGGTTGATTAATTGATTGAATTATATAAGGTTGTAGTAAAAATGCAATTTAAATGGATTAGTTTTAATTATGTCTCTAGCATAAATCTTTGTAAGCTAACTTTTTAGACATGCAAAATTAAGAAGGTCAAGAACATGTTTTTATTTGTAAATAATAGGAAGTGCAAAGAGATAATAAAATATGATGTTAATTGGATAATAAGACTCAAATTGAATAAAGGGTGGTTTTAATTCAGAAGGGCAAAAATATTGAACGGTCCATGTTGAAGGGATGGAGACGGAGAAGAAAGAGGAAAGAGATATGAAGGTGAAAACAGAGGGGAGTGATGGAAAGGTTTGATTTTTGGCAAACCTGAAGATTGATCAGCACCGAGGAGTTGATAGAAAGCAGCAATTGAGTTGGTGAGAGAAAAAAAGAAAACAGCGAGAGAAACATTAATTAAAAGTAATTAAGGGTTTAGGGTTTAAAAGCAATTAATTAAAAGTCGTAAACATTAATTAAAAACAATTAAGGAAGGGAAATGTGTAATTACGAAAAAGGGTAGAATGAAAAGGAATGGGGGGGAAACTCATAGAGGGACTTTTTAGTCATCGAAAAGTGAGAAAATACTAAAAATAGCCAAAAGGTGGCACCACATTAATCCTCAATTTGGCCTTTTAGTAATTTCCATGGTAGTTGAAAATAATATATATATATATATATATATATATATATATATACAAGTTGATTGGCCCGTGCTGGTGCTACAGGCGTTCTTTTCTTAAAATCGTGATTCATCACCATGAATATATTAAAAGATTTTCTCCGTAAAATATAAGAATTTCTTGAATATATAATACTTAAAAAGTAAAATTCCATTGTCTCAAACATATATGAGTCAAACGTGATCTCTAGAACATAATTTTTAAGTTCAGATGACTACAAAGACTTTTTGGCTTCTAATCACAATCTTCAATGCTGAATCACAATCTTTTTGAGTCATTTGTCAATTGAAAAATGACCAAAATGTTTAGTTATTTAATCCCCTGAAGAATAAAAACTAAGGACATTTAAGTAATATGCCAAGTAGGTAAAGACAAAAAAGATTAGTTCTCCAGCTCATCATTCATCCAGGGTAGGGATCTTTTAGTAATTCCACAGCTCTATTAAAGTCAATTGAGAAATGACCAAAAAGTCTAGTTATTTAATCACCTCAAGAATCAAAAGTTGGACATTTAAGTAATCGGTCAAGTGGGAAAAGACGAAAAAAAATAGTTCTCTCGCTCCTCATTAATCCGGGGTAGGGATCTTTTAGTAATTTCCATATGTTTATTCAAATAATATGTAGTATATATTATATATTCTGTACATTGTAAAGTTGGTAAAGTTGTAAAACCGGCTTATTTCCTTGTGCTATGAAAAAAAATGGGGGATTACTAAATACCGCCCCCTTTTTACTAGGTACCGCCCTCCTTTGGACAATTTTGCCCTTTTTTTCAAACTTCAAAATTTTCAATTCTCTCAAATTCTCTCAACCTTCAAACTTTCAAATCTCAATCATTCAAACAAAACAACATCAAAATTCATGGAGTAGCGACATCCGGTATGGGTAAAAAGAATTTTCGGATTGAAAGTATGTTTTTTTTTAAAAAAAAAAAAAGTAAAAAAAACAAAATATCTATTTATTATTAATCAAATATTAAAGTCCTCTTGCTAATATTAACATATCCATACCCATTTAA
>AWWV01015367.1:0-164631 GCA_001974805.1 Corchorus capsularis | reverse complement strand
TGTTCTTCTTCTTTTTTTTTTTTTCCTTCTTTAAAGGTTTTTTTTTTTAGATTTTTCTTTAATTTCCTTGTGTCCTCTAATAAGTATTTGATAATTCATTTAATTTAAATGGGTATGGATATGTCAATATTAGCAACAGATCTTTAATATTTGATTAATGATAAATAAATATTTGTCTTTTTAGCTTTTTTTTTTTAAAAAAAACATACTTTCAATCCGAAAAATCTTTGTTCATGCGTTTTGATGTTGTTTTACTTGAATGATTTTGAATGATTGAGTTTTGAAAGTTTGAAGGTTGAGAGAATTTGAGAGAATTGAAAATTTTGAAGTTTGAAGGAAAGGGCAAAATTGTCCAAAGGATGGCGTACCTAGTAAAAAGGGGGCGGTATTTAGTAATTCACAAAAAAATGACCATTCTCTTATGCTATGGCCTTGTGCCTTGTTGTCCAATCATGGCGACTTCACAAATAGAGCCCTGGTGGCTCCACATTATACCGCTCCAATGGCTTGTTATCTATATCAACTGCATTTGGGAGGTAAAATGACTGGAAAGAAACAAAGTGAAAAATTAAAATGCAATTGAGCCATAAAAGACTATCCTTATACCTGAATTCACTGCAAATTAGCTAGAAAAGTAAATGCATTATATACCATCTACCTTGCCAGATAGAACTGTGTGATCCTCCCAAATCAAATCGTATGCTTCCAATTCAAGTCTGTTAAAAGACAAAAGCAACAGAGTGATTGCTACAGCAGAAATAATTGATGATTGATAGTAAGAATATAAGGGAAGCACTTACCTTCTGGCCTCCATTGGAGCAATAACAATGATAAGCTTCGGCCTGAACCTAAGAGCTTTTTGAATGAACTTGTTAGTACCAGACGCTTCACGCCCCACGGGGGGGTTCAGTCCAATAACCTACACAAAAAATGATGAATATCAAAAGTGAAACTTGTAAGTTTAAAGCTGATGCATATAAATTTAGGCACTTTAATCAACTCGCCACTGTGTTTTAAATTTAAAAAAAAAAAAAGATTCTTACCAGTTCAGAACCATCTGGCAATTCATCCATGTTGACAGTCATCCAATCTTTTTGTTCAAAACTAAAATCATTCTGCAAAAAAAGAAAAAAAGGATCGATGTGGTGAACCCTTAAAATGGCTTACGGACCTCAAATGCAAGAAAAATGTTCAGTACCTTAGGATGAAAAAGATCATAGTTTTTGAATGAGCATGACTTCCTCACTTCCTCTAGCTTCTCATTTAATAAACAACTAAAATCATTGGAACAGCAGCAGAAGTCGACTATCTGTAAATTTGTAAAAGAATAACCATCATGTCATTTGATATATTGACCACCATATATTAATTGTTTGAAACTATCAAATCCCTTGCAAGCCAGTGGCATCTTTTACCTATACCATTATGTTTGTTTCCTACTTTAGACGTGTAGCTAAAGACCGGTTGTCGCAGGGGACGGGGTTAAGCAGAAATAAGCAAGTTTGTAGTCTTGAATGGCAATTCCAGATTCCAGTGCACAATGCCGACACATCAGTTCAATTCAGCATAAATTAATGACCCCGAGTATACTCAAACTACAAAATGCCTACAAGAATAGATTTTCCAACCCTTTCGAAAACTTTGAGGCCCCTGCAACCTAAACTATTTTTGAAACTTAAACATTATGGTACATCATTCTAATGGGATAATTCACTGAATTGCTTCAACTGATGCATGTCGAAACACTCAAAAGCATACATGTTAACTGTAGAAGATGTTAGAAATTTTCTGAAATTGAAGAGAAAACAAGACTTAGAGGCGACACGCTTTCTCAAATACAATATTGCTTGAGAGATCAAACAAGTTGTATTTGGGATACAACTAAGCCACTTAAGAACATCCAAGGAAGAAGTAGAAGAATTGATGATATAATCAGGGGAAAATCACGTTCCTATTTATAAAACGTGAAACAATACAACCTCTGGTAACTGTCTCCTAATTAAAAGGTATATATCAGATAAAAGACAGTTTTCGGTAGTTTATACCTATTCAAATAGGTATAACCGAAATCCTTAAGGAAAAAATAAAAAATTAATCTAAGTCATCAAGGCCCAAGATGCCAAGTGCCCTCAACATAGACCAATAAAAAGGCCCAAGATGCTAAGTGCCTCAACATAGACCACTAATTATCCAAAGATAACTTTTAAAGCACTTAAGCCTATATAAACCAATGGCCTTTGTATTTCCTTAGCAATGTGGGATTCATTCCACTTCAACAAACTATATAACAGAAGATACAAGATATGAGATCATAATTGAATTTTCTTTTAAGCTAAAAACAGTTCAAATGCGCCCATTATGTTATGCTTCTTCACTAAAAGATCATATGTTAATTGCTATAATGAATAAAATTTCTTAAAGTGAACTAACCCAAACTGGCCAAAAAAGAAAAAGTAACTCAAAAATGGAGAAGAAAGTCTTACAGTGTCACCATCTTGCAGATACACCAATGGAGCCTATTAACTATCTGCAGAGTGCAGAACAAAAAAAGGGGAATTAGCTCCAAGCTACATATCAACCAAACATCTAGATATTTAGGGAGCAGTTACAGCACTGAAGCACAATAATTAAACATGGTAAATGTAAGTAGAAACTTGAAAAGTAGCCTTATAATGAACTGATTTTCATTCTCTAAGCCATTCATAGAGCTACAATCATTGTAGAATATCCCACTTTTCTGTTCTCTCTTCTGCACTCTGCAGTTGCAAGGAAAAACAGTCTATTGCACCTTTAACATTTTAGTATAAAGGGCCCCTTTAAAACCAGAATGATAAGTTGATAATGATAACTGCAAAATCTTGAAAAAAAACAAAAGAAAACAAGCCTGTGATAATTCCGAAGGAAATTTTCTCCTATCATATTGTATTTGGGGTAATTCCCCAAGAACTTTATCAACTCTATGCCACACATATCAAACATTAAGATATAAGTCCTCAGCCATAGCATAGATCAGTTATAACTCTACGTTTTTGGTAATGTTTACCTCATAGTTTTCGGAACATTAGGCAACAAATATTCCAATAATAAGTGAAGTTCCTGGAAGGAAGTAGTCTACTTTAAACCCGATTCAATTGCTTAGGAATTAGTAGAAAGATAAGAATTAATACCTCTTTAAGCTTCTCCACTTTTGTGTAATGGCGACCATAGGATGTATAACGCGGTCCATAGAGAAAAGGTCCAAGATAGACAGAAAGATCCTTCTGTTAAAAGATAATAGATAAGCATTTAGCTTGGCAAAGGATCTTCTAGTTGTACTTTTAATACAATCATAATCCATAACATTTAAACCTTTTGTAATTGAACTTCTATGCATTTGAGTAAGCAAGTTACTCTTGTTTTAATGTGAAGTTAGTTATCACACACAGAGATATTGAAATCCACTGCTCTCAGCATCAGACTGCTTTTTTAAATCCTGCGAATTGAAACTGAGATAAAAGTTCTTTACAGTTCAAATAGCAAGCAAGCACCTATATACAATCCTAACTTGAAAATATACACACCAATTTTCCAGTATCATAGTAAAGGGTGAGGTCTGCACTCTACACATAAAAAGCTAACAGAAAAAATGGATTAAACTTAACCTTCCAGTCGGACATCTGGTTGAGCACATCAGGACCACAAACGGCTTTTGCATCTTCAAGTGAATCTCCTCCTGCTTGTAACTTTTCTGAGGCAGTTCTAGCAGCCTAAAACAATAGTGAGAAATTTGCATAAATGTCAAGAAATTTTTATTTTTCTAGCCATCTAAGACTACTTTATTACCTTCGCTGAGGCTTCCACCCTGCCCACTGTAATGCTCTTCCTCACTGCAGTACCCTTCAGTATACGTGCATTTGCAGTGGAGAATTGTTGGTGTTTGTTCATGAATTCTTCAGTATTGAATGAAGAATAAACACTTTCCATGATAGCCAACATTCTGTTAATAAAATATGCGAATCCAAAACCAGAAAAGACTTCAGGAACATATGCTTTTCTAAGCGAAAAGGAATAGCAAGGTTCGTCTTAATAAAAGCTGAGCAAATGTTAAATTACCTGTCATTCAAGTCTGCATCATTAACTGAATGCCTTCTTCTTTCCACTTTCTTCCTCACATGCATATTTCGATACCTATTCTTGTTTTTATGGTATCTGTTCTTTCGCTTTCCCCTATGGATATACACTCTTTGTTCCCTCGAATCAGAAATTTCTAGTCTGGAACCATGCATATTAGTTCTTTTGCTCGAAGAACTGTCTCGGATACCACCATCCTCTGTTGCTAAAGAACTGTCTTGAATACCATCATAGTCTGTTTGATCCTCAGTTCTAGTCTGTGACCTTGGGCTACTTGTTGCAAAATCTTCGGAAGCCTCACTTCTCTTTGAGGCCAAATTCTTTCCTTTATCAGATAGCATATTCAGTGTGTATTTCTCTTCATAAACTTCTGGGAAAATGATGTGATCTCTTCTTGGAGTCCCAAGCTCTCTGAAGATCTCATGGTCCCTGGTCAGCACATTTAGCAGCATTATGACCATTTATAAATGATGCACAAATTCTGTAACTGGTTTATTCAATTGGGCAGACTAACAGTAAAACAAGAACACTTACATGCAGTAAATTAGAATCCGGTTGTGTAGCAAGAGACCGTTCCATGCCCTTTGCAAACGATCTTCCCTCATATGGTTTTCGAAGCAAATTTCTCTGAAGACAAAGCAAATGTATCACATGAGGTCAACCCTTCATTAGCAGAAGTTCTAGAAAACTTTAGAAAAGAATAAAGGGCTAGAGTTAGTTTACATGGGTAAACATTTCTTGTGGTAAACCTTAGGGCAACGCCTACATACAGCAAACTGCAAATCCTGAACCTCTGAATCTTCAATTTCCTTACAAGCAAAGCATTTATGCATAGGACATATGAATGAATGCCCAGCAGCAACTTTCACTTCAAGTGTTGTTGCTTCAGCTTCATTGTCAGGATGAAGCAGTTTTGCAGCACATTTAGGATGATAGAAATGCCCACAAGTTGCAGAGACACAAGGAAAAACCTATAAGAAAGTCCAAAAGAAATGGAATTATAAGAATACAAAGTAGTCAATGGTGATAAAAACAAATATGTACGGAACAGACCAAGTCAGTTAGACCTAGAGATAATAAGATGAAGGAGAATAGTTCACGAGAGTTGCTTACTAATGGGCATTCTACCAGGGAAGAAGATATGATGGAAATTGCTAATAGTTCTTAAAAATAATAGTCTTTAATTTACAAAGCTCAATAACAACTTACCTCTTGGCATACGTCGGAGGAGCCTAGCTCACCGCAAGCATAACACTGATGCTGCTTATATGTACAATTTGTGCACAAGAAGGACAGAATATCCTACAGACATACAAAGCATGGAAACAACAAAGTTACTAGAGAAATAATCAAAAGAAGAACCTGCAAAATAAAAATAGAGGTGTTCATACATCAACTTCTGCACTGTCTAAGCCAAGAGAGCCACAAAAGAAATGATTTCCGTCTTCCATTGTTGGGTGAAATGACCTTAGGCATCTTCCTTCACAACTACATCAAAACCAAGCAATGATAAATTGCAAATTGCATAATAGGATCAAAAATGGAATCACCATAAATAGTTGCAGAACATAAAGTTAGGGGCATACCAAAGAACATTGCCACCTCTATCACAAAAAGCACAGACAGTGTCAAAAATGGACTTCCCTGCAACATCAATTTCTTCACATATATCATTATCATCTACATAGTAATCCTCCTCTGGATCTTCGTCAACTATAAAGCCTTTCATAGTAGGAGAATGGAGATCCTGTTAAATCACAGCCAAATTCTTCTTTACAAGTGGGGAAAAGGAAGAATTTAGAACTCAAAATATAAAAGGTAAAAGCATGTTAAAGAAATAGTGCACGAGCCAAGAATAACATGTTCACAAACCTGATCTAAAGTTGTATATGTTTGAGGCATCTCGTCCAAGATTTTAAGCACGTCCTATATAAATTGTTGATGAATTAGTTTCAATATATTCAGAGTAATAGAATTAATTATACAACCAAAAAAAGGTTTCACTGAACCACACTTCTAAGTTCTATCAATTGCAAATTTCACCATCAATTACATGCATGATGCAAATTCAGAAACAGATAAGCTAATGGGTAGAACAAACCTGAAACTTTGCAAAGTCTTCATCCCTTTTCATTGTTTCAGCTATTAACAGCTTGTGACATAAGAGGTCCTTCACAGAAGCTTTAAATTCAAATGAGCTGTATAATATTTACATATATATAAGTAAAACACAAATATAAACTAAAATGAAAGAAATTCCATGCAATAACTTGCTCGTAGATTTTCTGCTTATCCTTAGAGAACCCGTGGACGAAAACATTGGTTTTAAGACTGTCATCGTCATCCGTCGTGGCAGCTTCATTCTGATCATCCCTCCATTGTAGAGGCAAGTCAGCAAATGAGACTCGTTTTCCATTTTGTTCAAAAATGACATATTCTGAGACTGAAATATTATTATTTTCATCTGGAACAATCTCTGCCTCCTCCTGTGATTCTAAGACATCAATTTGTCGAGCATTTGACAGAACTTCAAATAAATGGAAGTCGTCATCATCATCACTAGATGAAACAATTTCACCTTCTTCCTGAGATGACATTCCTATTATTAATTCAAATGAAAAGAAGAAGAGTTAATATTTGATGCACTGTAAGTATACATCATCAGTGAATGAGGGGTTGCCACATCATTAATGTATAAACATAAAAATATAGAAAGTTTTTTTTTTTTTTTTGTAGATAAAAAATATAGAAGCCCTTGTAAATAAATACTACATATTAAGGGTCGTTTGGAAGTTTTCTATGAAAATTATAATATATATATATATATATATATATATTATATAAAGGGTGCAAATTCTTTATAGAGTGTTTCCTATGAAAACTTTTAAGAAAGTTACTTTACAATGTTTAACCCTTGTAAAGTTTAAATTAAATTACTATGAAAATAATAATATGATGGAAAAGAATACAAGTTGAATTGTAAATTTTCTATGAAAGTAATTGAAATTTATTAAAATATCATCATTTGGTAAAATATTATTCAAAATTAAAACGGGTCGTTGAGGTCATTTTTGTCTCAAAATCACTCTCACATAAAAAGTGTGAATATTTTCACACCTCCTGTATGAAAATATTCTCCAGTTTTTAGTGAAAGGTTGGGTCAATGGTGTTAAGTGGAAGTGTTGGGCTAGTGATATGAAAAAATTACCCAAGCGTTATAAAGTTATTTATGTGGATGACAATGGGATAAAATAATGAGTTTTTAATATTTTTACTTAATTTTATATATTATTTTTTTGTTTACATTATATTTTTAATAAAAATTATAACTATTAAAATTCTTTAATTATTTTTTTAGTTATTTTTATTTAACTTTAATATGTTTTTTATGGCTTAAATTTAAATTTAGCTTTGATTTTTATTAAAAAAATGAAAATTAATAATTTTTGAATTGGATTCCGAATTTTTACAGGTATTAGATAATAATAATAATAATAATAATAATAATAATAATAATAATAATAATTTATTATTATTATTATTATTTTAAATAAGATTTAAATAAAGATTGGTGCCAAAAAAAAAGATTCAAATAGTTTATATTTTTATCGGTTCAAGTTTGGATACTTCAAAATTTCCGGGTACCCGACCCACTGGCATCACTAGTTATTTCCTACCCAGCTACCCTAATGATTAAATCACATAAAAAAAAACTGGCTAACTTCTATAATAAATAGTTTATTTAATTGGATAATAATTAGCATATAATATGTTTTTTTTGATAGCAAAAGCCAAAAGCAGCAGAATATTCATTGATAATTAAAATTAATCTGGGTTACAAATACTTGGAGGTAAAACTCCAGATCACACTAATTAGAAATCTCAACAAACTAACTACTCTTTCTTCCCGCACGCGCTTTGGCACGCGCTGGGTTTTTTCTCTGTAATGAGCAGTTTTCGCATCGTCGAATTTTCCTGAGTTCATCTCAGTTTCCATGGCTTTTTTTAGGTTTTCTTGGCCTCTGATTCCATTTCTGAGCTCAGGATTTCGTTTTGTTTTCGTTTTCTTGGCCTCTGCGTCTGTTTCTTAGATCGAGTCTTCGCTTTCGTGTCGATTGTTTTAGAGCCGGATCAATTCTTAGGTCTAGATTTTAGTATCGTGCCATTAGGTTCTTAGTATACCTAGGTTTTTAGCCTCTTTCTTGAGTCTTTTTTTGGCCTCCTGTGTTGTTTTTAGTCCTCGGCTAGATTTCCTTTTCCAAAGTATAGTAAATCAGTGGTGGAAAATCTCATTTTCTGTATTTTCAAAATTTTGCTTTCGCTTTAAATCTTTGTTTTCCTAAATTGTTTTTTTACAAAATCTAAAAATATTTTGTTTTCCTAAATTGTTTTCCTAAATTGTTTTTTTACAAAAATCTAAAAATATTTTGTTCTCCTTAATTTTTTTTTTGAGCTTTTGTCCCTGTGTTGTTTGATGGCGGGGGATATGGAGATAAATCTTGAGGAAGGTGATGATCTGAGTTTGGCACTTACTCGATTTATGGTGGTCGACAAAATATTGGCCAATCGGGTCTTAAATCGGAGAGGAGTTATCAGTATTCTTAGAGAGATTTGGCCGGTAGAGAGTGCGCCGTGTATTCGGGAGATTGGTGATAATACGTACAGCATCTCTTTCCGATATGAGTTTGATGTGCAGAAAGTGCTCAGTGAAGGCCCTTGGTCTGTGATGGGCTTTAATCTGATTTTGAAACGATGGAAACCAGGAAGCACAATTGATGAGGTAAAGTTTGATTTATTGAACTTTTGGATTCAAATTCATAATCTGCCTTTAGAAATGCTAACTAAGGCAAATGTTGTGCTTATTGCGGGGAAATTAGGCCAAATGATTTCTGTTGAGGATACTGTTACTTTGGGTGGTTTAGGTAGAAGTTTTTTTAGAGCTCGAATTAGGATTGATGTTAGTGAACCTCTTATGGATGGATTCTGGGTGCCTAGGAGTGGTAAAGAAAAAGTGTGGGCTGAAGTTAAATATGAACGGTTAGCTGATTTCTGTTATTCGTGTGGAAGAATTGGACATGTGGTTAAGTTCTGTAAAGAAGGAAATATTGATGGCAGAAATTTGAGATATGGGCCTCATATGAGAGTTCCTCAAGCTCGAGGGGTTAGTTGGGTTAGGGCAAATGATGGGAGGAATAGAGTTGGGTTTTAGAGGAGTTCTGGAGGTTATGTGAGGCAAGATTTTAATGCTGATAAAGAGAATGATAGCAGAGGTGTTTGGAAGGGCCTACAAGGGGAATCCTCTAGTGTTAAGGAGCCTATAAGGCAGAAAGGCAAAGGAGTGGTGATTGCTGAGAGAGTTGAATTGGCTGATGTTAATGATAATATTGTCAGACATGGTCTTGATAAAGATGGGCTGTTAGGAGGAATTAATCTGGAGAAGCATTTTTTGGGAAGGGTGAGAAATTACCAAGCTGAGATTTCTACTCAAGGTAAATACCCTAGGTTCCATGATGAATTACCTATTGATAAGTATATGATTGAAAACTCAATTTATTTACATGAGAATCTTGGATATTCTTACCCACATTTTGCAAATACTTCCCTATTGATAATTTGGTACATACTGCTCCTGTTGAGCATGTGAGTGATACCAATAGTCATAATGGTGATCCTTTACCTCCAGAAGATGAAGATTATATAGATGAATCTGGTGTGGCAGAGCTTAATTATAGTGAACATCTCCCTGAATATACTAACCAACCTGAAAATACTTTACCCTTATTCAATACTGAAAATTCTCCTACTCAACTTGTTGATACAAACGAAAATTTTCCTACCCATAACCTTTTACATAATTCTGAAAACATCTTAACTCATCTTGTTGGAGATTTTGATATTGCCTCTATTCAAAACCCTTTTATCAAATACTGAAAACACTGAGATTGATACTCAATCTTTTACTCAACAGAGAGAACAAAGTCTCCTTGTTCCTGCTGAGGTGGAACTTTTACCTAGAATGTTCATTTTTGATCGAAACCTGAATGATTATGTCCCTGCTCAAAATCAACTTAGTAATTCCCAGCCCACTGAAGACGGAAACCTGAATGTTTCTGTACAGCAGGGAAGAAGGCTTGTTTCCGTTGATAGAGTGAATGAGGAGGTATTGAGTTCAGGGATCAGGAGCCTTGCTCTGAAAAGAAGTTTAGATGAAGATGGTGATATTTCAGGAGTGAAAAGGAGGAAAATGGTGCAACATGGTATCATTATTGGAAGAGATGTAGGGCTGTCTAAAGGGGTTTCATCTGTGGAGATGGTTGAGGGAAATAGAAATATGGGAAGAAAAGGTAAGAAGAGTGGATCTGGTAAAAGAGGAAGGCCTAGAAAGCTAGTGTGGAGTAGAAGGCAAATAGATGAGCTGTGTCTTTTTGATGTTCCTGTTCAGACGAGTGGTAGTATACAGGAAAGTACTGATTCTGAAGGTGCTGGTGGCTGGCCTATATCAGCCACCCAAGCATTTTTGTAGCCATATCATGGAACTGTCAAGGCCTTGGATCACCCTTGACAGTACAAGCGCTTAAAAATGTTATACACAAATATGATCCAGATTGTGTATTCCTTATGGAGACTAGAAATGGTAATGGGATGGTGGACAAGTTCAGGAAAAATTTGGGGTTTGTTGGTTCAGTATATGTGGATCCTGAAGGGTTAAGTGGCGGATTAGCTTTATGGTGGAAGGAAGGATGGCTAGTGAGTAGTATTGAGGAGTCGGAGAATATTATTGATACTGTGGTTGAAAAAGATGAGGGTAAATTTAGAGTGTTATGGGTTTATGGAGCTCCCATTTATAAAGATAGAAAGCTGGTTTGGGACAGAATTAAGAGGAAAGCTATGAGTATGGATATGGCTTGGTTTTGTATAGGAGATTTTAATGATATTGCAGAGGATGAAAAAAAAGAAGGGGGGAAGCCCAAGGAGAAAAGAATTATGCAGAATTTTAAGAACTTGATAAATTTCTGTCAGCTTATGGAGGTTCCTACACAAGGCCAGAAATATACATGGTCTGGTGTTAGGGAGGGAGAGATTATAAAGGAGAGACTTGATAGATGCTTGGTCAGTTTAGCTTGGTTTGAGGATTTTCCGAGATCTCAGTTGTGAAACTTGGTAAGTACAGGATCTGACCACTCCCCTATTGTTTTCAGTTCTGATGTTAGAGATGAAAAAGGAACGAAGAAGTTTAAGTTTGAGGCTCATTGGTGTGAATCTGATGACTATGTGGAAGTTATCAAAGAAGGGTGGGGTTTAGTAGTGGATGGTAATGATGCCTATAAAGTGATTTGCAAGCTTAAAAAGTGTAGACAACTGTTAAAGAAATGGTGTAAGGAAAAAGATCAGCATAAGCAGACGAAAGAGAATATTGTGCAAGCTATTGCCGAGTTAGAAAATGTGGGGGATTCTTTACTTGATAGAGAGGTTATTAAAGATCTTGAAAATCAGTTGGGGAAAATTTGGAATCAAGAGGAAGTTTATTGGCACCAAAGAGCCAGGATAAATTGGATTAAAAGTGGGGATGCTAATACTAGGTTTTTTCATCAAACCACCCTGAAAAGAAGGCAGCAAAATAAGGTGTTGAGACTTAAAGAAGAAGATCGATGGGTTGAAAAGGAGGAAGAAATCATGGATATGTTTACTAGATACTATCAAGACTTGTTTAAAGCTGAAGGGACTGGTGAGTGGAGTGTTGTTCTGTACTGTATTCCCATGTTGATTACTAATGAGATGAACGCCAAATTGGAGGTGCCTATTACTGAAGAAAAGGTAAAGATGGCAGTTTTTCAAATGGGGGAACTAAAAAGTCCTGGACCAAACTGCTTTAATGGGCTTTTCTTTCAGAAACATTGGGAGTTAGTGAAAACTGATATATGTAATATGGTGAAGAATTTTTTCAGGAGTGGGAAATTGTTGAAGGAAATGAATGCTACTGAAATTGTCTTGGTGCCTAAGGTTAAAAAGCCTGAAGTGGTGTCTCAATTTAGGCCTATTAGCCTCTGCAACTTCACATATAAAATCATTTCGAAGGTTCTGGTGAATAGGATGAAGCCACTTATGGATGGCCTTGTGACAGAAAATCAGAGTGCCTTTGTGGAAAAAAGGCAAATTCATGACAATGTAGTAATTGCTCAAGAAGTTTTCCACTATTTGAAATTGAAGAAGAAGGGGAAGAATTATGATATGGCTGTCAAAGTGGATATGGCTAAAGCATATGACAGGGTGGAGTGAGACTTTCTTTATGCTCTCCTTAAAAAAATTGGTTTTTCTGAAAAATGGTGTTCTTTAATTTTAGAGTGTGTGAGTACTGTTTCCTATACTTTGGTCATAAATGGTAAGTCTAGTCGTAGGATTCTTCCTCTTAGAGGTCTTAGGCAAGGGGATCCCCTATCCCCATATTTGTTTATCTTGGTCATAGATGCCCTTTCTAGGATGATCCACACAGGTATGAGTTCTGATCTTATCTCTAGTATTAAAATTTCCAGATCATGTCCTGAGTTATCTCACTCACTATTTGCGGATGACTCTTTGTTTTTCATCAAGGCTGACCCTGTCAATGGCAAGAGACTTTTTGATTTGATTCAGGTGTACTCTGCTGCTTCTGGCCAGAAGATTAATCTAGACAAGTCAAGTCTAATATTTAGTGCTAACACTCATGCTGATGTTAGGCAAGACTTGATGACATGCCTAGAAATTAAAGAAGCAGTCAATCCAGAAGTATACTTGGGATTCCAGTCCACTTGGGGGAAAACCAAATGTGGGGCTTTAAGCTATATTAAGGACAAGGTTGAAGCAAGACTGAAATCATGGAAACAGAGGTTGCTTTCTCTTGCAGGCAAGGAGGTTTTAATTAAAGCAGTAGCAACCTCTATTCCAGCATATGTTACGACCTGCTTTAAATTCCCAAAAAAAGTATGTGCTGATTTGAATTCTATGTTGGCTAATTTTTGGTGGGGTCAACAAGATAATGAGAGGAAGATACATTGGTGTAGTTAGGAGAAAATGACTCTTCCAAAAGAAGAAGGTGGACTTGGGTTTAAAGATCTGGAAACATTCAATAGAGCTCTATTGGCTAAGCAAGTCTGGTGTATACTGGAGAATCCTGATGCAATGTGGGTCAGAGTATTGAAGGGGATCTACTTTCCAGATTGTGACATTTTGCAGGCAAGGAAAGGGGCTAAAGCTTCTTGGTCTTGGAGTAGTCTCATAGAAGGAAGGAACTTTATTAAAGAGCATATCCAATGGCAAGTGGGTAAGGGAGATCAGATTTCTATATGGCAGGATTCTTGGGTCACAGGATTGAGCAGATTGAGTATAGATGGTGAGATTCCTGATCAGGCTCCGGAGAAAGTTGAGGAAATTATTGAGCCCTCTATTCGACAGTGGAATATTGAGTTGATTGAACCCTGGTTGAAGGAGAATGAAAAAGAAGCAATTTGCAATATGCCTTTGGGGACTATGGAGCGTGAAGATAGAAGAATATGGCCTTATACCAAAACAGGTCAGTTTACTGTTAAATCTGGATATTATAAACTGAAATGTGAATCTGTTAGAATTCAGGCAATAGGTAGAGCATCTAGTTCTCATTTGATTGATAGAAAGATTTGGAAATTTCTTTGGAATATTAGTTGTCCTGGTAAAATGAGAATGTTTTTATGGAGATGTTGTCGTAATGCTATTTCTTCACTGTGGAATTTGTATAGAAGAGGTTGTAGAGGAAATGGCTTGTGTAGTATTTGCCAGCAAGAAAATGAAACTACTGAGCATCTTTTACTTACTTGTGAATGGACCAGAGGTGTTTGGCTAGGTGTTTGTGGACTGATTATTGATAAGCAGGGCATAACTACGTTTGATGACTGGTTCTGGAAACTATGCAGTTCTTTTGAGGATCGTTTGGATGAGGCTAAAACTATGACTATTAAAGTGGCTTTTACTTGCTGGATTATTTGGAAAATCAGGTGTGAAGTGCTTTTTAGTCATAGTGAGCTTAATCCGGTAGATGCAGTCATTAGAATCAATAGAGCCGTAAGTGAATTCTTTTTTGTTAAAATGTTACAGTAGCAGAATTTGGGTCCTAGCAGAAATGATTCTGAGCATGAGCATGTATGGGAGAAACCAGATGAAGGATGGGTCAAAGTTAACTCTGATGGCTCATTCTGTAATAAAGCAAAGAAAGCAGGAATCGGTTTTGTTGTGAGGAGTCATTCTGGTCTGGTTCTGGAAGCTCAAGGGAAAAAGTGTTTTGCTGATGATGCTCTAGTTGTTGAAGCCCTTGCATTTAGAGAAGCAGTGAGCTATGTTGTTGAACAAGGGTTTCCAAAGGTATGTCTTGAAGTTGACTCTGCAGAGTTGTACAGCAATATATTACAACAGTCTCCTGATGATATGAATTGGAAGATTAGACATGTGGTTCATGATTCTCAGCTGATGCTTAATAGTATTCAAGAGAAGAAGATTAGGAAGATTCATAGAAGTGCTAACAAGGCAGCAGATTGGTTTGCGAATCGATCAAGGATGGAGATGTGCTGTGTGGATTGGAGGCAGTTCCCACCATCTTCATTAGTCAAAATCTGGAGTATTGATGGAATCCCAGCACCCCCCTGATTTGATATGCTAGGAATACAATACTAGCTTTACTTGTATTTCCTAGCTCTTTTAAACGCTGTTTGGTTTTGACTCTTAATATTCTCAATAAAATTTGCTTTCTTGGTGCCAAAAAAAAAAAAAACTCCATATCACACTAGCCTAGCCCCAACATTACAAGTACATCAAAAGAACAGCCAAGAAATTCTGAGTCTTAATCTCATGAAAGAAATCAAAATCTCCTTTGTTTGATTGCCAAAATCTAAATCTAAACCCAATTAAGAATCGGGCAAAAAAAAAAGAAAAAATCAATAAAGAAAATTTCGCTAACAGCAGAGTATCCAACAGAGAGGAAAAACCCCAGCTAGGAAAATCCAATTTTCCTTCTGTTGGAGCATAGAAACAACCAAAGAAATTAATCGGGAAAAAAAATGCTTTGTTTGAAGCTGATTAAAAATTGTAAAACTTAAAACTTGAGAAATGCATATGACTGCAAAAAAGGAAATGAACAAAGAAAATAAATAAAAAAAAACATGTGAAGATCTAGAATTTTGGATTATTCGAAAAGAAATTTGACATGTCTAATATATATATAAGTGGCAACAATTATATTTATTGGGGTAAAAAAAACTCTGTTAGAAGGAAACAATTTACCTGGGAATTTTGAATCACTCCGTTATCGATTTAGAGAGAGAAATTTGAGGAGTTCTTCTGAAGTACAACAATTTTTTACTATGTAATTAAAATTTACAAAGAATAAGAAATTTGAAACTCTTAATTTTGTTTTCAAGAAAATAGAGTAAAAAAAAAAAAGTTGTTACGTTACCGTTAGGACACAAATCCATTTTGCAACACATGGAATGAAAATGAATCCAACAATATTTGTTTTTTGGAATTATACAAATTATTATTTAAAAATTAAAAACCCAAAATCCCTGCCGAAACCGGAGAATCAAGCTTGCCACTCGAAGCTTTGAGCTTTCTATCTTGTTTTCCCAAATGCCCCCAGCTTCACCTAATTCATCTTCTTGGACCTTCGAGCCGGACCTCGACGACATCGACCTCGACGCCTCCGACTTCACCGCTTCCGTCCCTCTCAAGAAGGTCCCAAACGGAGACATCTTCGAAGCCTCCCGTGCCGGCGACGCCGACCGTCTCCGTTACCTCCTTGAGTCAGGCGTCAACGTTAACGCCCGTGACAACTGGGACTCCGTCGCTTTATATTACGCTTGCTTAGCTGGTCATTTAGATGCCGCCCGTCTGTTATTGGAGAGTGGAGCCATCTGCTCCGAACATACCTTCGATGGGGATAGGTGTCACTATGCTTCTTTGAACTTGAAAGTGAGGAAACTTCTCAAGGCTTTCGAGGCTCGTCCGCCGCCTCTTGGCCCGCTGCAGGCTGCCCTTAGGGACACTTTCTTGAGCTGTGCGGCTAACCAGGCTTTTCTCGACCAGGTTGCCGAGACTGGATTACATTTCCATGTTTCAGGTCAATCTTTTCCCTTTATTTAGAATCTTTTTTTAATACAGTTTATGTGTGATTTGGGTTTATTTGGAGCAAGCTGATGGTGCTGGAAAGTTGAAAGCTTGACTAGTAGTTGCAATGTTGATTGACTAATGCTTGTGGTTGTCCTGTTTTCAACTTTAAAATTGCTTGATGATTGATGCAAGTTCATTGGAGCTTGTTTTGTTCATTGGATAAATTTTCAGTCAGTAATTTTAATGTGGAAGCATATGCAGATACCTTCTTGCGCTAGGAAAACTTTGTCTAAGCCTTACCCTTTATTTGTTGGTGGTGCCTATCTTAAATAGGTAAATTCTGATTTATATACTGTTTTGATTGATATTGATATAATAGGAAAAATGGGAAAACTTGGTAAGATAGAAGTGGTTTGTAAAGTGGAAGGCAATTTCTTTTATTCATGTTATTGGATTAAAAAATAGTTCAATAGAAGTTGATCAAATTTAAGGGACCATTTACACAATTACAGTTGAATAGCTAGTATTATTTCTCATTTCTAATTATTATAGAGATTTCAATATTTTAAATTAGAGTTGTTCCTCTACTCTTCCTACCGAGTTCTTCCTTTTTCTGTTTAAGTAAGAGTAACTTCATCATTTCACTTGTCTTCTCTCAATTCAAACATGATGTTGGAGAAGAGAAGATTGGTCTAAGGTCATCTGATAATTAAATTAGCATCAAATTGGAAAAGGGTATGGTTTGCAGCTCTCATCTGCTTGATTGTTCTGAATTGATGTGTAGATTTTAGCTGACTAAGATTAGACAAAGATTGGAAGTTAGATGGTGCTCCGATCCACTTTCAGGGTAATTGACTAGTGAAAAGTGTGGAGGTATTTATCCAAAAAAGGAGGAAAGTTGTGGGAGTCTCGATGGCATCACATAAATTCTATCAGCTCCTTGTTGAATAGATTGAAGTCAAATCTTCAAATTAATTTGAACAACTATTCTTTTAGACCCTGGGTCTTATTATTTCATTTGAAGGGATTGTAGCATGAATGACTCAGAATTTTTGTCATGGTTATCTATCAGAGGCAATCTATTTTCTTAATGAAGTAAATATGACAGTTACTTTTGAAAGAGACTTATGATTCTCCTATTTTTGCTTTTCAATCATGTCTGGAGGCTTTGCAAGTTGAATATCAGAAAATCATGGAAATCTTTGATGAAAATTGAAGTCAATGGCTTGAAACTTGAAGTTGCTGCTTTTGTTGCTTTATTGGGTCCCAAAATATCAGCTCATTTCAATTGCAAGTATTGTTCAGCTTAGACAAATATGTATGCATGAGTCTGACACCTAAACGATTCTATACAATCAGGTGCTGCATCCAATGGGGCTTCAAGTTCCTATCATTTCCCCCCAGATGTTGTCTTTTTTGTGCAAGGCAGACCCATTGAAGCTCATAGAGTTATTTTAAGTGCCAGGTCGCCCTTTTTTAGGAGAAAGTTCGAAAAAGATTGGAAAGATCGTAATGAAGTGCGATTTTCAAGAGAAAAGTTGTCTTATCCTGCTCTCTACAGCCTCATCCACTTCTTCTATTCTGACAGACTAGAGGTTGCTGTAGATGATATGGAAGATCTTGTCAGAATTTGTAAAGTATGCAAGTGTGAATCATTACAAAGGGTTCTAGAGAAAGAACTACTTCACCAAAAATACGCTGAATACAAAGCACTGAAAGATGTGGACAACTCTCAAAAGCGGTTTATTTTACAGGGTGCATCCCTCCCTGAGGAAGACCGGCTTCCTGCTGGCTTGCATTGGATCCTTCAAATTTCCTTGGCAAAGTCTCCCAAGGAACACGACCTAGAAAATGGTGTTGATAGATTACTGCCTTATGTTAGTACTATGCAGATAAGTGACTCGCTGGATGACCTTGCAGATATTTGTGTAAGAGTGGACAAAAGGATTTTTCGTTGCCATCAAGTTGTTTTAGCCTCAAGATCAGAATATTTTAAAGCAAGATTGTCTCGTATGAAAGACTTTCATGAGGGCAAAAGTGACTTACCTAGTGAGACCCTTCCATGTCTTGAAGAACATGATTTGAGTGCTGAAGCATTTGAGAAAATGATTGAGTATATGTAAGTACTTTTTGTTTTCTTATTCCCTAGCTTTTTACATCTTACTTAAGTGTTGTGGCTCAGCATAGGATTTCTTTTTGAAGATAAAACTGACTGTTTATGAATTGGTCTTGTGAATGGAACATTACTACTATTGGTGTGTGTGTCTAAGCTGTCTAGGATCATAAATCGTGTTGGTTTAGTTATGAGAGATTATTACCAAAAATTGTAATGAGAGTTGTATCTAACATATTTTGGAGGCATGATCAAGCATACTTTAATTATTGAAACCATTACGTGTAATGTTGGCATCCACTCCCTCATCTCTAAAAACTTGCCATGGAACTTATCGTAGCTCCATAACTGCTTCAGGTACACTGATGGTTTGACAGATATAGATCCAGATCAGGTATTATATTTCTTGATGTAAGTAGTTCGTGGACATAATTTGAATGGTTATCTAATACTAACTGTTTTAATTGATCAGGCAGAGGAAATGTTTGATGCTGCTTCTCGGTATCTATTATTTCCTCTTAAGCGTGCTGTAGCTGATGCACTGCTGCCACACCTAGAGATGGTATCACCAGCTGAATTGTGCCATTGGCTGGTTTTGTCTGACATGTATGGTATATCTATCTTTTATTTTCATCTAATATCAGAAGGATGAGCTTAGTCTTCTTTATTTAGATTATATTATTAGAAAAGGTAGTTACCATTCAAATAAACAAGTTTTCTGCTCTTGTGATGGAAATATTTACTTGTATGTTAGTAGAATGAAAGTAAAGTAACCAAATATATAATTTATTGATTGTTGAAGCTTGAAATGCAGCTTTGGGAGTTGTAGACTCCTGACTGAAATGTAGGTTTTCCTTTAGATCATAGCAGTTAGACTACTCACATTCTGATATTATCTCATAAAAGCCATGTCATCCTCCACATTAAATGGGTTATCCATGGAACTAGTCCAGCAGCAGAACTGAAAGTAAAAGTTAATGGAAACTATTCTAAAAATATACATCTCATTAAATTTTTTTTACCTATGTGATGATGTAATGTGAGTATTACCCTTGGACTAGTAGTTGTGATTACAAAGCCTTTTTTTTTTTTTTTTTTCAATTCATGTTTGTAGGTATGGTGTTCTGAAAATACGAGAGTATTGTCTAGATACCATTGCTTGCAACTTTGAGACATTTGCTGACACACGTGAGTTCCGGGCAATGCTTTTGACGCTGCCGCCACCATCCGGAGATTCCTCTCTTCGGACTACTGTTCCAAGTGCCCCCGGAGCTGTAATTAATACAGACCAAGGAAATCTCCTGGATGATCTTCGAGAAAAATGGCTTGAAGCTGAAGCTGCTGAGCTTGACCAGAGAGATGAGAGCGCTCTACTTTTTGACAAGCGCCTAGAGATGCTTATGCTTGTAGCAGAACAAGAAAAATCTGATACTTCTGCTGATGATGGGCAAGACTGTGCTATATGAGCTTTGTTTTTTTCGTCAACAAAAATATTTTAAGGCTAGAAAATTTTTCCTAGATATATAAATGTCTCTTTCTTGCATGGCCGATTTCCATATATGAACAAATATCGAGTGTTTTTGTATCTCATTTGCCAAAAGTATACTATACTATATAGTAATGATGATAGCATAGAAATTACTTTGTTGTGTAATATTGTTAGAATGATACACCTCATTTTTTTTTTAAAGTACACTTTCTCAAATAATTGAATAGCAGAAATTGTTCAGATAATGTCATGTTTCCATGGTCCCAATGATGTAGTATTAGAAGAATGTAATGTTCTTCCGATGCCGAGCCCTGTGGTTGATGACTTGTGACAATACTAGATGATACTGTTACATATTAAAAACACTTTTGCTTGTCAGTCTTTACCTGGAATTTCAACATCTGGACCTTCCAATTCTTATAACTTCGGACAGAATTTCAACAAAAACTATCAAGATTTGCTTGTGCATGTAAGAAGCATAACAAAGACTGTTCAACACTGTTTCTTGAACATAAAGGTAGAATTGAAAGGTGTCCATAATTTATATATTAACTTCTATACAAGAAAATTTTTACACTGCCACAAGGGACAGAGCTTCAACAGAAATATAAATTTATCAAGACTACTACTACGAAGAAGGCTGACTACTGATTTCTTCCCTCTTGCATTATTGAGCATAGAAATCAATGCAATCCAAAGAATATTTCTAACAGCAAGTAAATTTACAGTCCCATTTCTTGATCTACTGAGGTCTACAAAAAGCAGTAAACTGGAAAGAGGCCTCCTTTAATTCCAGTTTTCTCGGAAACAATAGAATTATGTAGACTGAATAGCTGCCTACATTCATTCTTTATTATCCTTTGGAGATTGTTGTTCACTTCCTTTGTCAGATGCAGCAGCTTCTGAAACTGAATCATCAATAGACAAACCGGAGACTTCACGAGAAAAAGCTGTCTCGTCCTCACCATCCTTTGGTGAGACAGAGGAGTCATCAGGAATCTCGCCATCTTCAGACTCCGCTGCCTGCTGCTGTAGACTCCAGTACATGATGCTTGCAGTCAGAGTAAGCATCATTTTCTGGTTCACCTGTTATTATTGACAATGCACCAGATATTACAATTAGAGTGTTAGATTATATAATAATTGGCCAACCTAACAAAGTATACCCTGATGCCCTCTTTCTCCAGTTCAGGCATAAAAATTCAGGTTCAGCTCATTAGCACATTCATCAAGGGGTTCTCCAAACCCCATTTTTTTTTAAAGGAAATTAAAAACAACTTGAACTTTTTGGATTAAAATCAACCCAAAAGGGAACAAAGTATGTCTAACCAATTAGTTGTCTAGGTTAGACATTGTTCTAAATATTCAACCTCTCATTTTATTAAACATGACAATTCCAACATTATGAAATATCATAAAGTTGAAAATTGTAAATTTCATAGCTTCAGGTAAAGAAAAATTCACGTTGTTGGTAACCACAAGCAAGAAACAGACTCAAGATATGGCAAATCATCAATAATACTGAAATCAGAAACGATTGAAAGAAGGGATTAGAGAGATTGAATTTCAAATGAATAAATTACCTCTATGATATCCTCAGGTAACAAGAAAATAGAGCATCCAAGCTTCCGTGCAACACTGATTATATAGGTTGCATTCAACTTCCTATCTTCCTCTGCAAAGTTAATAACAATAAAATGATACATCTGTTCCACTGCATTTATGTATACAGTATCTTATAGTTAATAAAATGATACATCTGTTCCACTGCATTTATGTATACAGTATCTTATTCATATGGGTGAGAATTGAACCAAGTTTACTCTATGAAGGTACTTTAGATTCCCTAATAAAACCACAGCCTTGCATAAAAATTTCCAATTAAGGAATCTATGATGCTTCAAAGCGAGGTAAATGCTATGGTAGTGTATTACTATTGAGGAATCTAATGAATTTCACAAAATTACATAATTTCTATCCTATTCACGACAGGAAGTAAAATAGAAAATTTGGAGACACTCCATTTTATTGCTCTAGTGCCATAAAACATAATGGTCAATCAAGCTTCAAATGGAAAAAATTAACGAAATGGTGCCATACCATTTTCTCCTTTGGTAACAAGACTCCAGTTGACCACCCTTGGTTCCACTGCACTAAGAAGTTCAAGGAAGAACATACCATTTGAAAGATTTTTATCCTAAAAGAAAGAGTGCAAGCCAAAAAAAAAAACTGTCAGAACGCGTGTTACAATCAAAATTGTAGGATAAAATTTCGTCTGATTGCTTACCTTGAAGCTCTCCATTACAGAGGTTCTACCTGCCTTCTTCACTTTATTGTTTGCCCAGTTCAAAATGTCCGCATCAGTAATCTCTTTACCTTGAGAGTGAGATCTCAAGTTTTTCAGCAGTTGAAGCATAGTAAACCTCATGAGTTGCCACAAAAATGCTGCAAGTGATGGAGAAAAACGAGAAAATTAACTTCTTTTTATATGTACATATTATACCTATTTTTCAATCTAAGTCGCCTATTATCAATTACCTCTGTTCTTTCCAACATTAATAATGTTGCAGATCATATTATTTCAACTTTTATTAATGTCAATTCCAGTGGGGGAAAAGTTTAGTGGACCTAAGAGTTTCGGCTATGTTTATAGCATGATCAAAGGGACATTAGCAACCCAGTGGGGACAACTGCCCTCACAAGGGATCCGTCTCTGCCCGTACATGCGCTCTCAGCATGTATGAAGGGAGAAAAATAGAGAGAGGACCATGTAAACTTATGATGGCATTCTAATAACTATAAACATTCCTTAGGTCTTATCTTTTCCAGCAATTAAAAATTTATTTGACGATCTCTAGCCATTAAAGTATTTGAAGGACATGACAAGCTTTCAACATTTAACATTTTGGAACTACTTAGTCAAGTAATCACTACAAAAGAATTGTTCACTTCAAGATATAGAAAAGACAGCTGATGAAAAGTGACGTAACTTATATTAAATGCACACACTACCCTGTTTTTCAGTAAAACATCCTTACTTCACAAAAGCACAGAAAATATAAAAAGCGTCTCTCTTGAACTGGCTACCCCATTAACAATAAGAAAGTCTTACCTAGTATAAGTTTCTTATTTCCTTGCACAACATCATTGCCAGCTACATTCACAAGTGAAAAGTTCAACTCCTTCCCAATCTTTATAACTTGATTGCAATTCTCCACCTTTTTAAATGGCATCTTTATAGGAGGCTTGTTAGCTTGCTTCCAATTAACTGATCCAGGAGCAATTTTGTCTAAAACCTCTAGTAGAACCCATCTGCAGTTACAAAAAGGTGACACAAACAAAATTGGACAACTCCTTGATACTGCAAAGAGAGCCAAAATTTTGTGAGAGAAAAGAGCACATTTACCCATTTCTAACATCTTCAAAAAGATTGTTGACATATGTAGGAACTCCAAGACTATTAATCCACAGTCGAAAGCATCTCTCTTCACGAGAAGTTTGTGCATCATCAGTCATCATCTCAGCAAAGGACATCTTACTGGTGTCAGTTGTCAAACCATTCCTGCAAGAAAAATAATATGATAGTTTAGCTGATGAGGAAAATAACATGTACATGTCTGTAAGTAGACACCTGGGCCGTTAGAACTTCAGACTCCAACTTAGAGATATTGGGATCAAATCCTGAAATGGGGAGGGTGGGGTTTATGAGATGACCTCTCTTTTTGCAGCCCAAAATCACATGTAAGTGTGACACACCCCCCACCCCCCAAAAAAGGCACATGATTGAATCAGCTTTAAAAAAAATAAATACCCAAGGCACTGATCAGTTCTCTGAGAAGTTGAGAAAATAAAAATAAATAGGGACAAGTTAAAATTAGTGAGTATGAAAACTTATATCACAGAATTTTCAGAAAGAGCACAAAACATAAATAACATCATTTTTCACCTGTGCTGAAATATTTGTGCAACGAATGCGAGATTGAGATTTGTTGAACCCTCGACAATGTCCTTCGAAGTGAGATATCTTTTGCAATCCAATTTCTCTGCCTGCTCAAGAACCATGTTTGCTCTTTCTGTTGGATCCTTCACATCCAAAGCTGCAGGAGAACTGAGTTCAGGAGCAAGTGCATTGAGCAGGTATGTATATGCCTCTCCGTCCTACAAATGAATAGGTTTCCGATTCATCAATCACATTAGAAGATTGAAAGTAATATAGAAAGGTGGCAATAGATAGTGATACATTAAAACCACTTGTTATCTGACTTTAACCATGAATCACGGTCACATCCATATGAGGCAGCATTCTTTGTAAATATGATAATATATTAACTTTTGAAACATTTATTTTCCTGCAATGTTTTCAAATGCAACTTAAGGACAAAAACAAAAGATTAGTGCAACACTGCAACCACGAGTCTTTTTGTAGATAAAATCAATGTGCCACAACAAAGTTAACAAATGATGAGTTATCTCACCTTCAAATCTGAAGAGAAGTTTGTAACCTGCTTTTCATAACCAACTTTCTTCAGATGAAAATTCATCCATTTCAGCAAAACCTTTTCAGGTGGTAAACCCAAGAGCTCCTCCACATCCTACAAAATTTATAAAATGCAGGAAAAAAAAATTATTTCTGCCCATAAAAAGGAACGTAAGTACAGTCTGATATCCTCAAAACATTATTAGAAGACGGCAAAACCAATTGAAATTTTTTTTTTTGGCCAGAACCAATTGAATTTCTAACCTGGCTATCGTCCACAAGTTCCACAAGTTGAGGAGTTTTCTTCAAATTGAGATCTGCTAGTAGTTGAATCTGATGCCATATTCATGTAAACATCATTAGCAATAAAATTAATAATTTATCCCATGAAATTCTATATAAATGAGTTCAAGGGAAGTTTGAGTCGAATACCTTTATTATTTGAGAAATCAATCCAAGTACAAGATGGTGCTACAAAATAAGAAATCACCAAAAAGATGGCAATAGAGAAAGGTTAAAACCTTGTGCAAGTTTACATTGAAAAGGTTATAACACCTAAATTGGTATTAGGAGGAGCATTTCTTACCCTTCCTTCAACAAGGTCGTGTGCGCCAATATTAACCACAGTGCAACCAATAGCTTTTGCAGAATTAAGGCAAAGAGTATGATTCTCATTCCTCTCCCAGGGATTGAGAACCTTTTTTGTGTTAATAGCTCGCTCATCTATGGTCCCAGGGACAGCTACATTGATAAGCTTGCTGCATAAAATCAACTAGAACCATCAACAAACACCAAAGTTTGAGCTCGCATAAATGAGCAAAGCATTATCTAGTGGGTGAATTGAACCAACCATAGAAGAACTCCATTTTTAGCAAGATCAAATAATTCATTTGTGCTTGGATCAATTGGAAGATAATCTTTCAAGAATTTATCTTCTGCCAGGTAGCCATTGATATGAGCTACATAGGAAGCCTTCTCGGATTCATTAATAGCATGGTGAACAGTGGTCGTCGTCGCCTTAAGAAATGATGATTTTGTACCACCTGTTTTTTCAATAGCACGACCTTGCAAATTCAAATAAGCCTGCAAATTCACCAAAATGTCATCGATTGCCGCTAAGAAAAAAGAAAGCGATCGTATACAACAGGTATCCTAACACAAATGCATCCAGACTTGTTTGATTCACAGCATTTCACTTGTTGAAAAGAAAGCGATCGTATACAACAGGTATCCTAATACAAACGCATCCAGACTTGTTTGATTCACAACATTTCACTTGTTGAAATTTTCTACACATCTTTAGCACGGGTGTTCTGGAAAAGTAGTGCAGCCCGTATATTGAAAAGACTCACCCGTAAGAAGGCCTCAAAATCAATTTCTTCACTCATGTCACCATGCGACTCTCCCAACATAGTCTTAATTTCATCTTCATTCAACAATTCATGGAAAGCCTTCACCTTTGCAAAAACCGGTGGCAAATCCTCCAGAGTAACACGACCATTTTGAGTCCTTACAGAGAGGAACTGAAAGAAACAAAAACAAATCATGTCATATGCTAAACAAAGATTGCCAATTCACCATATATAATCCTGTAATATAAGGTACCCTGCACTTGATTTTGCTACTAGTAAAAGTTTATTTGTGTATCAAAAGCAATCGATATTCTGAAGATTTACAAATTAAAATTGTAATAAATTGCATGATATCACTTCCATAAGGGCAATAATGAGAGAATTTGATGTTACATTTTACACCCCTGAGAAACAAAATAGAGAATAATGTAAAATACAGCCCAAAGCAACCAAAGAAAAAGAAAAATAAGATTACCTTGGATTTGAGGGTGCGGAGCTCGACTTGAGTGAACTGGCTTTGAAGCCAAGGATCAGAAACAATTACACCTTGATAACTAGACATTGCTTTCGTAGTTTTTTCCCACCAAATTCAACCCCCTTAATCATATACAAAAACAAAGATCATTAACGGATTCCCACATTAAAAAAACAAGTAAACCTATAAAAATTTTAACAAAACCAGATCCAATGAATGAAGAAATAAAGAGAAACCCAACTAAGAAACCATCATGTATGTTTTGAAACTAACGTGCATGCATATACATCAGATATAATCCAATAAGAAAATCAAAAGATTTAACCAAACTACAAAAATACAAACCCAAAAGAAAGACAATCATATAATCATCAAAAACAGAGATTCAAGAACAGAAGAAAGGAAACGACCCAAGTAAGAAAATGAAGGAAAAATGACAGGAAAAAAGAACCAACCCAAAGAGAAAAACAGAGCAGCTAAGATTGAAGGGTGGTTGTTTCCTCGTTCATGTTTTTTTCTTCTCTTTTTTTCGTAGGTTCAGGCAGTTGTTTGAGGGAGAGAGAGAGGAAGAAAGAAGTTGGGATTGGGAGTAAATTAAGTGAGGATGAGAGAAAAGCGTAATGCCCCCAGAGAACCCGCGCAACACTGCCGATTGCAAATGTGAAATAAGAGAGAGAAATTGAGAATGCCAAAAGGAAAAAGGGCCTTTAAAAAACAGAGGAATGGATTTTCTTTTTCTCTCTTTCAATAATAAAAAAATAAATACTACTGAATTATTTTTTTTTTTTTAAAAAAACGAAGACAACATTGGTAATATTGTTGCTTTTTGTCACCTTCATTTAATTCCCGTGTTGCAGCTTGCAGGAGCCTTTGCGACATGTATTTACTTTTTCCCACCATTTTATACTTTTAATTACTTTTTTTTGGTGAAATTAATTACTCATTTTGTCACAAAGTGATTTTCTTTTTTCTTTTTATCTTTATAGTAAGTTTAATAGTTTAAATCTACTACTAGTAATAAACTTTTTTTTTAAAAAAAATAATAATAGTTTATTACTAGTAGTTAGTATTAATGTTACATTCTCATTGGTCGGTTATAGAACTTTCTTTTCAAGGAGGATATAGAATGAATTCAAGGAACTTTAATTTAGATTAGATGATTTAAAACAACTTCTATCTAAATCCTTTAAATTTTAGGTCATTTTGTCCAGAAGAGCAACATTGGACACCCATTCTCCACGAAATGGATAGCATAAACAACTTAACCAGAAAATTTAGGTCATTTTTATTTAGTGGTATAGATATAGATAAAAACTATCATTAATTGATCTTGCAAGAATTCGATATCTCCTAAGTACGGTTTTGAATATTGAATCTTCAATAAGGCTCTCAAATATCGAATCTTGAATATTGCGTAAGACTTATCCCAATCGTTGCTTTCTAAAATTATGACATGATAACATCTTAGATATGGACTGGCCTCTCCAGTCCATTTTATAGACTGAAGAGCCGGATCCATACTTATAATTGGTTTGGCCTCTTTCATGCCTTTCCTATAATAAATACTAGTTTCAGACCCGTGCTATGCACGGATTACAAATAAAACACATGAACAAAAATTAAATTATGAAATAAAATTTTTAAAGTACTAAACAAAATAAAAAATAAAGTTACTTTAAAAGAAATATCACGAAAAAATTACATCATTATTATCAATCCCTGATTGAGTTCACAACCATAATTACGTCAAAACTGTCATGAAGGATTTCCTGTCAAATAAATTATGAAACTTGAATTAGAAGATACCATTTAAGAAGTAACGACAAAAAAAAATTAAAGATATGGATGATGAGATTTTTACCTCAAGGTAACTTGTTAAAAAGTTCATGATAAACTATATTTTTTGTATACCCTGGATGGCCATTTTCAGACTCAGCAACCAAAATCTTCAAGCCTTCTTTAGATGTTACCCTTGAAACGGCGACATACAATTGGCCATGGCTAAAAACTGGCTTCGGAAGATAAACCCCAACATGATTAAAAGTCTGACCTTGACTTTTGTTTATCGTCATGGCAAAGCATAACTTGAGAGGAAATTGTCGACGTAATAAAGTAAATGGCCACTTCGAATCAGTCGGAGACATAACTATACAATGGATGAGTACCTTTTTCCCAATGTTGTTTCCTGTGACAATTTCGGCTTCTACTATTCTAGTTCCAAGCTTTGTGATTATCAACCTGGTACCATTGCACAGCCCCTCAACCTGATTTATGTTTCGCAGCAAAATGACCGGAACACCTACTTTCAAAACCAGCTCATGATTCGGGATTCCAGAAAACTTTAGAGTATTCAAAAGTTCAGTAGGAGGAGTAGACTGTTCATCCATGTAGCCTGAATCGAGAGCAACTTTATCAAAACTAAGGTACCTTTTCGTCTCTCCTGGAATTTGCGACAGAAGGAAATCATTGACCTGATCAACATCTTCATTTGTGGGAGACAAAATCGCCCTGTCTTTCAAATAATTAGGATCACTGTAGTTAGAAATAAAATCTGGATAAGTCCACGAAACAATCTGGGCAATCGGATCTCCATCCTGGCACAGAATAATGTCATCCGGAACTTTTATCCACTCGGGTTCCTCATCCCTGCTGAATGATTTCCTAGGCAATTTACCATCTCCAAGGTCTAAAACCCACTTGCTGAATTCCGACATAGAGTTGAGAGCAACAGGGTCCATTCTGGGTGATTGAAGCCGCATGTTTATATTCAGCTTATGAACTTTGCAATGATCCCATAAAGGTGACTCGCTAATCGAAGCACCGACAATATCAGTCCTGCCTCCCCGAGGTATAACTGGTAATATCTGCCTAAAATCACCTCCCAGGACAACTGTTTTACCACCGAAAATTATGTCAAGAGAACGCTGAGTCTTGAAACGTAAGATATCCCTCAACGTTCGATCCAGTGCTTCAAAACACTGACGATGCGCCATCGGTGTTTCGTCCCATATGATAAGCGTTGCTCTAGATATAAGATCTGCCAACTGAGTACCTTGATAAATCTGACAACATGAATCGTCATCCAATTTGAGGGGGAGTTTAAATCTTGAATGCGCGGTTCTACCACCAGGCAACAGAAGGGCAGCAATACCAGAGGATGCAACATCAAGTACAATCTGACCTTCGGAGCGCAGCTTAGAGATTATTGTCCTCCACAGATAAGTCTTACCCGTACCTCCACTACCATAAACAAAAAAGAACTCACCACTATCAGAACGCACTGCATCCAGTATTGCATTGTACGCAGCTCTTTGATCAACATTAAGGCCACTATACAACTGAGCATGTTCATTTTTGAGCAAGTTGCGATCATATGCCAACTCATCCATAATCAAACTATTCCGTGCAACAGTTATGGATTCCAAGTCGGGCATAGGAAGTGTGCTGAACTCACGCAATGAGCGGCCGGTCCCGTTCATGATCTTTTCAATCTCATACAGTGCGTGATTCTGTAGCTGTTCAGGTGTTAACTGAAGATCTGGACGGCCGGTTGAATGTCTGAGACGGTACAAAATATCTTCTGACAAAATCTCCCAGTTCTTGATCCATAAATTGTAGTGGTCTGTTACCTCACAAAACAGTATCATTGAAACGAAATATGTCTGAGAAGATAAGCGGAAACTGAGTGCGATGCTTCGATCAAAGCTTCATGCCATTCATCATCGCTGTCCAATAATAACAACGCATGGCAAGCTTCTTTGAAGGTCGGGTACAAAACACCATCGGTCGTTCTAATATCTTCGTAGCACGTTGGTCCCCTCACAACATTCAACAGCATCCGTAGATAGTACCTATCCCCTGAAGTAGGATGTGCATAGTAAATTCTTCCAATGCATCTCCCAAATTTGCAAATCTGCCACTTTTTCTTATCTTGCTTCTAGACAAAATTTGTCGGGAATTCAGCATAAGTTAAATTACGTGCTTCCGGAAACTGTTTGTTAGCCTCCATCCACTCGGTGAACATAGTTTTCTCCACACCTTCTCTATTGACAACATCTTCTAAAGAATCATCATCATTGAAGATAACTGTATGCTGACCTTTAAGATGAAAAGGCAGCCTCTCAACAGAAGGATCACGAAATTGAATGTCAAACATAAATATCCTCCAGCAAGCTTCAGATGCCGAAACATAACGACCATCAAGATAGTTCTTTATTTCATCAACCTGTGTAACAGACTGTTGTCCAGTTTGAGGATCGACCACCACATTTTCCTCAATTACGAATCTCGCTCTGCCATTGCCCTTGTTGACATACTTGAATAAGTACTTAATCGATCGGTCTTGATTGCAATACTCCACATTAATATGGGCATCATACTTGACAACTAAGTCAAGATTATGTGGAATTACCCAGCGATTATCCAACTCCACCCCACTCTTCACGGCGGTTCGCTTGTCGTCCCTTCTTCTATAGGCCGGATAACCATCATCACTAATCGTTGTCTGTGCCCGAAAAGGCTTCGGATAATGTTTAGTGCACTTAGACTTGTCCATGCACGGAGCGTTCAAGTTATGTGATCCACAGGGACCATGAATCATATACTGAACGACTGCATTGTACCCAACGGGATCAACTTCTTTGTCTGGTAATTCTGCAGAAATGATTTCATTAATGGATTCCGAATCATGGCGTTTCCATTCTGGTTTCAAGAAAAGCAATATATGGGCATGAGGCAGACCCCTTTTCTGAAATTCAATTGTGTAGATAGCTGGGAAAAAAAGAAAAATGAGACGATTTTATGGTGGAAAATATTTGTATCATTGATTCGTTAGTAAAGTATAGTCAGAGAAAATATACAAAAGAAAAAAAGAAGCATTTCATAATTTTGTTTGAAAAACTATGCTGTCCACATACCTGCGTTGACCTCTCCAAACAATTTTCCTTTAACTAAGTCATTCATCAAAGCCTCTAGTTTCATCTTGAAAACGCGTGCAACAATATCCGGCCTATCCTCTGGCTTTTGACCAGGAATGAGATCCAAAAACCTTTTGATTTCTTTCCATTTAGGGTTGCAGGTGAATGTGAGAAAAAGGTCGGGTGTTCCAGTCCATCTACAGATAGCCATCGCATCCTGATAATATTGGACCATATATCTAGGGCCACCGGTATAGGATGATGGCAATATAAGGCGTTTCCCAACTGAAGCTGGAGTCGTGTCTCCTCGAACAACTGCATCTTCTAAACCATTGAATTGATTTGTTCGCAGTTTACCCTGATTTCTTTTTACCCATCCTATTCTACTACCATCCATTGCGGTATAACCATCGCCACAAAACTGTTGAAATAACCGTCCCCCACGGATCAAGGTTTGGCCCTCTCGTTCTCTTTGCTATATTCTGAAAGCGAGAGTATCACGAAAGGTGACAAACTTTCTTTTCTTCCCAGCATTGGAATTCCCACTGTTTGTAATTGCAACATTGTACTCTATACCTGTTCGATAAAAATCCTCTCCATAGGGAAACAACAGCGGGTACTGCATCGCCATAAAACTTGGATGGAGTTCAGTGATCCTTCTAAGACCGCCACCACGCTCATCAACTATAATATCTCTACCTCCAGATTGCTGATCAGTTCCCTCGCCAATAATAATAGCCGCCACCTCAGAAGAAGTTGGTAGATTATATTGCCTATCATCCGTTTGCCGACTGCATATGAGTCTTATCCTAACAGGACGAACTTCAGTTTCTCTAAGACTATCTCTTGCCATTCGGAACGCTTTGACCAAAGGGTTGTGTGCATCCAACATTTGAAGCAGCCTATCAACTATCAATTGTTGAAGATCATTCTGCCGATTGCTAGAAGACATGACACGCATTCTATTGGAGATCTCATTATCTGTGTCATATATGTAAAGTTGGAGGAACTTTGGGTTTCTGCCTTCAGCAGGCAATAAATCACCAATTCGATGGTGATTCACAGCATTTACGCAATAGACGTAGGGTCCACTTCCAGTATTAACAGAATTGTCTACTTCTCCTCCGGTCGAGGTGAAAGCAAACATAGAGTTGTAGGCTCTAATGTTAGCTCTGAAATTCTTTGATAGTTGACCTCCATTGTAGTCCAACAAAACTGATAAATCTGAAGGGGTTTCTTGTAAAAGTGGAAGCTTCACCTTTCCTTTTTTACAACACAAAGAGAATTCTGGCGATCGCGGCTTTGTTGACTTAACCGTGCGTTCTTCGTAAAAGAAAATTGTTTTGCAATGGGGACAAACCTGATCGGGAACTCCAAAATCGAATGGTTCAAAAATTGTTCCTACAATAATATAAATCAGATATAAATTCGTTACTTTACTGTGTATAATATATATGAACATTAATACTTTTCAGTGTTTCAGTGTCAGATCCTTACTCTTATGTGATGATTTTGTACGATTGATTCCGGCATGCTGAGGTGAATGAGATCCATGTTCCTCTCCTGATAATTGCATTTTTGAAATATTTGTTAATGTGTCACATATAATGAAAAATATTTTGTTTATAAAGATAAATGTTTGTAATCGTACCTGCTGTAGCAATATCATTAAATAAATTTATAGCCATTGAGCTGCTACCAATGACATCGTTTGTCTCAGTCGTTAAAGCCGATTGTGGAGTGATGAGATCCCTCATGACGATACCGCCACGTTCATCAAAACATTCATTAAATGACATTGGATGTGCAGACATCAGAGTCGTATGATTAGAAACAATAGTTGATTGTTGAGGCGAAGAAATAGCATGAATACTTGTCATAGTTAAAGCGTAACCATTTGCTACTCTTGATGGCCCGATAGTCATTCTAGTTGAAGTAGGAGCAACAGTGGAAAGTGGGCATCTGTTCTGATTCGTGAAATTTGAAAATTCGAGGCTATTTGTCATGTTGACTTCAGCAGCGGTTGTACAGTTTGGATGGATATTCTCTGCGAATAAATAAATCTTGAGGTCAAAGTTTTTTGGCTTTAGAAAAAAAAAGGGATATGAATTGAATATATATCATACCCACCTCTGTTATTCCAAGTATTTTGGGGTGTTGAAATCATGCTTTCATGACTTGATTTCCGTTGGCGAACATTTCTCGAATCTTTCGCCTGCTCTAAAATTTCCTTTCGCCTTTGCCTATTTTGTGTGGTATCCATACTGCACATTATAAGACTAATACATGATGAAAAAGATTTCTATATTTGTTCGAATGACCACTTAAATATTTTTAAAACTGATGTTACCTACTGTTCGTTAAATTTGAAAATTCAAAGCTATTTGTCATGTTGACTTCAGCAGCGGTTGTACAGTTTGGGTGGATATTCTCTGCAAATAAATAAATCTTGAGGTCAAAGTTTTTTGGCTTTAGAGAAAAAAAAATGGATATGAATATAATATATATTATACTCACCTCTGTTATTCCAAGAATTTTGGGGTGTTGAAATCATGCTTCCATGACTTGATTTATGTTGGGGAACATTTCTTGAATCTTTTGTCTGCTTTAAAATTCCCTTTCGCCTTTGCCTATTTTGTGTTGTATCCATACTGCACATTATTTAGAAGACTAATATATGATGAAATACATTTCTATATTTTTTCAAATGGCCACTTATATATTTTTAAAACTGATGTCACCTATTGTTGCAAATGATTGTAAAAGTTATGTAAATTTATTAATATTATGTTTAAGGGGAAATATTTGTAAGCCCTAAATTTAAAAGATAAATTTATTAATTTATGACATTATTCACTACATATGTTACTTTTGCAATAGACCAACCAAAATTGATTGTAGCCAACAGGTGCCTAGGCACCTGTTGGCAATTGTATTTCTTAATTAATTGTTATTTATAAGCCCTAAATTTAAAAGATAAATTTATTAATTTATGACATTATTTACTATAAGCCACTTTTGCAATAAAACCACCAGAATTGAGTGTAGTCAGCGGGTGCCTAGGCACCCGTTGGCAATTGTTTTTCTTAATTAATTGTTTTTTATATTAAAAAATAAACCCTAAAGAGATACATGCGGAGCCTCATACCCTAATTAATTTCATCGATGTTCTCGCGTGCTAAACTTCACTAACAGTCGATGGAATGATCTATCAATTATTAATAATTCCCATTATCTATTGTACTTTATGTAATAAGTGAATTACTTAATTATGTATTTAGTATTTAATATTAGAACTCTATTCCCTAAAGCAGTTCAAGGCTAATTTTGGGAATTTTAGTATCTAGAGTTGGGTCTAGATTTTTGGACTGGTAAAGTTTAGTACGGCCATCCCTTTTGACTCATTCTACAATTCTATAGTTTAACTTTAATGGTGAAGAAGGAGGATATTGTAAAGTAAAGTGGATTGTAGATTTTGTGTAATTTTTTTAGTAATTGGTTCAATTGAATGAACTATTACCGTTCTATATATACCAAAAATTCTTTTTAATAGAAAAATTGAATTATGAATCACATGTTTTTTATGGATTACTATTCACAACTAATACTGCTTGAAGTGAAGAAATGACATTTGATTTTCCTCATAGTTGCAACTGGTATGCAGGCCCATAGCTCTGATCATGAGATTGGATTAAAAGCAAAAGATTTCTACTTGTACTTGCAAACATGATTAGTTTGACATCTACCAAATTGATGAAAAGCATTTACTTATAAATAATTTTTTTCCCATAAAAATAAAGTTTCATTTGATTTGTAAGAATGATTTGTAAATTTTGTTAGTTTCTTTTGCATAAATAATCTTGTCTAATATAGTTGCGAATCTTCGTAAAAAATCGAGGGTTTTATGTAAGTCTAATGGAGTCCCTCAAAACTACAATAAAAATGATTAAGGAAATGATTTCAAACTGTGAACAAAACTAAAGGAGAAAATGCACCAACACATGATCTCAGTCATGATAATATTTGCATATATAATTTGTAAAAGTAGCCCCACATACCTTGAAGGAACACCTTAGAAACAATTGATTCCTTTGAGTAGAGACGAAGAGCCACACCTTGGATAGGAAGATAGAAAATCAAACAATTTTTTGGGAGAGTTTTTTTTGCCTTACACGTTCCATAGATATGTGTGAAGAAGGAAAATAGACAATATGACCAAGGGTAAATCATATATATAAATGGTTTAAATCACATATTAAATCAGGTTTAAAATTTGATCAATGAAACTATGTTCCGATTTCAAGTAATTTAATAAAGTTACTTTATATTAATAAAACTATATAGAAAGCTACTTTAATTAAGTTATTTCTTATTTTTACACATTACCTATGTAAATTAAATGAATATTACGAATTAATATCTATTCCTATTTCTACTCACATGCTTTGCGGAATTAGTAGTATAGGAGTAATATAATTTCCAAATTTGTTTTGATGCATTAAACTCATAATTTAATCTGTATGGAATATGTTAATTTGTTCGACCTCCGCTCATATTAATTTTTGCTTAATTCACTCTTATTTACTTCTAGCAATAATATTAATCACTATATATGTGGCATGTCTTAAAAAAGACAATAACTTATTGTATTTCCTTTTTCTATTACTCTTTTATAAATCACTTCCAAACTCTAATACTAATTCAAATCAATGATTCCATAATTTCATAATCAATAGTTAATGGTACTAATTACATTGTATAAGTTTTCAAAGCAGATCTTCCCTTATATAAACATCCATATCTACCAATTTCTTCATCATAACTTTGTTTCTTAATTTCTTTGTCAAAACATTGGAATTTTTATTTTTTTAACGTTTTTTGAAATGATTGCCAAAAAAAAAACGTTTTTTTGAAATGGAAATCTTTGTTTATATCTAAAATGGAAATCTTTCCTAGGAATATTAGTATTATCATTCCACCGAAAATTGTAATTTCTAAACTTAATTAGTTTAATTCAGTAAAAACACGAAGAGGTTATGTATAAAGATTGGTAAGATGTGGGTTTTATATAGGGGATGATTTGCTTGGCAAAGTTATGTAATTAATAACATTAATTATTGATTTATGAAATTATGCAATCATTTATGTAAATGAAAATTAATCTCGATTTATGTAGAACAATAGCTTGATTTATGTAAAACAAATGGCAATGATAATCTTTTGGAGTGATTATTATTGCTATTTAAAATAATTACATCCTAAAATGGAAGAATGAAGTCATCATCTTGTTATTTCAGAATTCAAAATTACCGGTGAAGTAATCTAAATTCATGCAATATTGAATAAAAAATTGCATTTTCATAATATATGATGATATATGATAGAAATTTAGGAGACTATTTTCTTTTGGAGAGAAAAAATTAGGAGACTATTAACATGTTGAATGGTTAGTAAACCTTGACTTGGTTCTTGAGGGTTATATATATATTTATTTATAATTAATGTAACTTAGTTTTTTAGCCACAAATCTCAAGACCTTGAATCACTCCTAAAACTTTCTGTTTTCTGAAGGCACCATTCCCCTGATCCCATCTTCTAGCTTAGAGTTTGCTCATGCTGTGTGATCCTCGTATGATATGTATTTCAAAAGAATGTGAGGTGTAAGTGAAAAAGTCAATTTTCCATGTGGCCAAATCCATTAAATGATTTGATTAATATTCCAAGATGCATAATTCCAAAACTAAATGGAAATCATTCTACCGACCACCACCGATGGTTCTAAAACAAATGTGGTTCACACAATGTGCCAATATGATATGCACTAAAGAAAAAAAAATAAAAACTCATAAATTCTGTTTATGGAGAAAAACAATTAAAAGTCTTGCAAATTTTCTTTTCTCTTGTTGCGACACAGACGAATTTTTTTGGGACGCATCACTTGGAGGATTCAATCCTTTCTCGTTTACACACTTTCTTCATTCTTCATTGGTGACTGCAGAGGTTCCTCATCTGATGATGCCTCACCATTTGGTTCGTCCCCTATAATTTGCTTTTGTTTACCACGTGTTTCGGTCGTCAATCCACTTTGCTTGAGAGGTGAAAGGGAAGGAACTGATGGACCATGAATCTGGAGAAAAAATTGTATCTTTTAATTAAATTAAAATTTCAAATTAAAGCTATAATGAAATTTTACAATTATTTTGGATTAGAGACTAACCTCTTTTAATAGGCTTTGTGCTTCAAGGTCAGACTTATGGTCATATATCTTATTCACAGTGAGTTTTGTATTTTGATTTTCAATATTGTATTTGGTTGACTTGGTCTCAAATACAACAGTTAAACCTTGAAGACTTTCAAAAAATTCTAGTACTTTCTCCTCACCATTATTCTATTAAAAAAAATTAAGTATCAAATTAATATATGGTTATAAGGAATATTAGAACAAATAAAAAGGGTTACTGGCATGTGCTTTATTTATAGACATTACCTCAAGTGATGTCTTGTATAATTCATCAACAGATTTCTTAAGCAAATGAGAGGCTTCCGTATTGAATAGGACAAACGACGCAGTACCAGAATCATCATGAGCCTCTACATTAACCTTATACCTGGAGAAAATTGATACGTGTAAATACTAATTTAATGTATCATAGTAGGAAATTATATTTCTTTGTTACACCAAAATTGTTTTTACGTCTAAAAGAGTAAGGGATTTACCTTGGGCTTGGTTTCTTTACATCAATATTGCAATAGTTGCACCGATATTTGTCTCCATTTTCAGTAACCTTTCTATTGCATGAACACGACAAATAATACCAACCAAAAGTGGTATCAATATTGATGATTTTTACCTTGGCGGTAAAAGACTTACCCTATTCACAAAAATATCAATAAATATTTGTTAAAACATAATATGCAGAGATAAGATGCTGAAACTTTAATCTATGACAAAAATATTTAACTTTCATGCTTACAAATACAATATGATCATAATTGCCAACCAATTAAATATCAAAATTAAAAAAAAATTAATAATACCTTATTATCAGGTTCAATGATCAATTCCTTAAGATCTAGTAGAGTTGTCCTATTCATGAGCATCGCTTCATCATCTGTTAGGACTTCTTTTTTTGGGGTGCGAAATATTAGAACTTCAGAATCTGTATTTGGCACCCTAAGAAGGTTATTTCAACGTATATATATTAAGGTAAGAAAAAGGTAGTATTCACAATATAAGATGCTAAGATAAAAAGAACATAATTTTTTTTAATACCTAGACAATAGGTTGGAAACTTCAGGTATCTCTAGATTGATGAAATATCTGGTTGCATTAGTGGATGATAAATTGTATTTCTCTACAATGTTTATATATACAAGTTAGTTACAAATACAATGAAAATATTCCTTTATAAATAAATAATAAATACATACATAATAATGTTGTAAAAATTACCATTGAACTTCTTTTTAGAAGTGGAAGTGACAATAACAATGTCAGAAATAGCACATTTATCTTCAAATTCGTTTGCAATGTTACCCCAAAGGGTAATATCCATCAATTCACCACTGAAATTTAAGAAAAAATGGATAAGTAAAATAAATGGGCAAATGAAAGTATTAAAGTGATTGTTAATTCAACATGTTACAAATTTTTTATTTATATAATTTTTATGATTTGAAATAAAACCTTTCATCTTTGAGTTGTATGACTATCCTTTTTTTGGTAGGATCATTTAAATTCTCAACAACATCACCTTTTTCCTTTAGTCTCCCAATAACATCTGGGAAAGTAAAAAAAAAAGTTACTATTATATATCAGAATTACATAGAAATTTAAGTAAAAATGAAATTACCATTTAAATATGTGTTGTCAGGAGATTGTTTTTGAATCTCATCAAACTTGATGAAATCAAATTTGTGCTTGGGGAAACTATCTTCCTCTCCATGGATTGAGGTAACCTCCGTTGATGGAATGAATGTAATTGTATAAGTTTCTCGCACAACTCGAAAAATCCCATCATATTGTTTAACTTGGACATTTTTTATAAAAATAATCGATCCTTCAATTAAGAACTTTTTGTGTTTTCCTAACAATCCTTTATATACCATACAATGCATGTAGCCACACTACAATAAAAAATTTTAGTCAGTAAAAAATAATATAAAATTTCTATGAATGTGAAATTATGCGTTGTTTTTAATTAAATGATATACAAACCTGTTGATCAAGAACCACCATGGCAATGCCAATGAGTTGTCCCGTTTTTGAGTTGATAGCATCCCACATCCTTACAATTCGAACCTTCAATTTCCATTGAGTTTTCATGGGAGAAATTTGAGATAAAAATTGTGTGTGCTCCATGTAGTGTTTCTTGTTTTAAAAATAGACAAATGACTTGGAAAAGAGACACGTTAGAGATGGAGAGAACGGATGGGATAGAATTGTTGGGAGATGATTATTAAGTCTTACGTTAGGAGATGAATAAAAAGGGTTTAGGGAGAATGAAAGTGTAAGGTGAAAATCAAAAGTGAGTGTATATTATATAGGGGGAGAGGTGTAAATTATGTAGTGTAGATTTGAAAATGGCTTAAATCACGTATTATATATATCATGTTTAAAATTGGATCAATTCCGATTTCAAGTACTTTAATAAAGTTACTTTATATTAATAAAACTATATAGAAAGCTACTTTAATCAAGTTATTTCCTATTTCTACACACTACCTATGTAAATTAAATGAATATTACGAATTAATGTCTATTCCTATTTCTACTCACATACTTTGCGGAATTATTAGTAGTATAATAATAATATAAATTCCGAATTTGTTTTGGTGATCATTAAACTTATGGAATATGCTAATATGTTTGACCACCGTTCATATTAATTTTTGCTTAATTCACTCTTATTTATTTCTAGCAATAATATTAATCACTATATATGTAGCATTTCTTAAGAAAGACAATAACTTATTGTATTTCCTTTTTCTCTTGCTCTTTTATAAATCACTTCCAAACTATAATGCTAATTCAAATCAATGATTCCATAATTTCATAAATCAATAGTTAATTAATGGTATTAATTTCATAAATCAATAAATTAAATAGTGAGATTTCACCTTGTACTACTCAAATCAAGAGATTTGATTTACACATATAAAAGGCTATGTAGTACTATATATTAATTCATGGTTCCTTGTTTCATTTAAACGTGTAAAATTACTATACGTACTTACTATATATTAATTAATGGATCTTTGTTTCTTTTAAACGTGTAATATTACTATGTACTTACTATATATTAATTTGGGATAATTCTTTTTGACCCTCCAATTTCTCACTCCAACTTGAACCTCCTAATAATTAAGGAACTAAATTAAATATAGGTTTAGCCCCCCTTAGATCCAGGTTTAGCCCCTATTTGTAAATATGGAGAGTTTGAGGGTAAATCCCTTGATTTTAGGCTATTATTGAATAGTGTTTTAGAAATTATAGTAAGTTTTCTGATGACATGTCAGGAGAGACAAATTAGGGATCATGTAGCAATACTCATTAATTTGTATCAAAAAAACTTACTATATATTAATTAATGGTTCTTTATTTCATTTAAACGTGTAATATTACTATGTACATAATATATATTAATTAATTAATTAATGGTGCTTTGTTTCATTTAAACGTATAAAATTATTGCTTACTATATAACAGATTAGGGTAACTCGGGTAATTAGGGTTGTAATCTTTCTCATTTCGTTTATTTTTAAATCTTTTTCTTTCTTCAAAAAAAAGTTATGATTACGTCAACTCAATTTACCATACTCAACTCAATCTAAAGGTTAACGTGCTCAACTCAATTTAGCAGGAATACACTTATGATGATGTCACATGTATGTTTGGAGCAAAGAGGTCAAAATTTACCACAATAACTTTTGGTTCAAAAAAAAAGAAGCTACACAATTAAATACTAAATGGAAGTGTTTATTTATTTTAAAATTTAAATACAATCTGAAGAAATAAAATTCACATTTATGACTTATTTTATAAATTTTAATACACTTAGGATTTTTCCTTTGTTTTCATCACTATCATCTATTCCATCCAAAATTAAATTTATATGATCAACAACAGCATTGACGTTAGTTTTATACTCTTGATGTTCATCTTTTTCCATTTGACAGACAATGGATTGTCTTTCAAACGCATCTTGCCACTTTTGAAAATTTTCACCATTGATGTCATCAATTTCAAACATAAATATCTTCCATAATTGTTGTATATCTTCCTTTGCAGCAGATTGTTCGGCCTCTTCACTGTTCGAAGAGATGGAGCCACGATAAGTTGTGAAATATTCTTGGACGTGGTTCTCATGCTTGTATAATTCAACATGAGACGTAAAATTTTGACCATCTCGAGTAATCGTCTCATACGTTGGTGGCATTAAATGGAGATTTGTGGCTAATCTTGTTAAAAATTCTTTGAAGTCGATTCTCTGAACGAACATTGGCAATTCCACGAATTTGGGTAAATCAATGGATAGACCCTTGCATAGGAAAAAAGAGGTTTAGATTTTGATGGCGCCTAAAACTTTTTTTTTTTTTGATAAAAAAACATAATGCATTTGAATGTTGTAATAAACTTGAAATTGATTTACACCATTAATAGTATAAAATTATAAAGGGATAGATCATATATATACCTCGTATTGCTTTCCCTTGTTCTTTTGTTTGAAGCGGGTTTTTGTGGATGTATTTGAATTTGCATTGGTTTGCAATGAGGAAGAAGTTTTTTGGGAGCTTTTCGCCATGACAAAGTAAGATAAAAAGAATGAAAAAAAAATGATAGACCGAGAGCAAAGAGATTTTACAAAGTAAAAATAATTAAGAGGAATGGGAGAAGAGGAATATGAGTGCAATTTATACACTAAAGTAATAGTTGGTTAAAAGGTAAATTTGTAAATATATTTTATATAATTTGATTAAACTTAAAAATTTTCCAATGAAATTTGAAATTCACAATTGGAAAGAAATCATGAAATGAACCGTACTAATTATAGGATTTGACTAAATATGCTTTCATGAAATGAAAATGCAATGGTGCAATATAATAAGAAAGTCAAGTAAGTTATGCAATTGTATTGTCGGTCAAATTAAATCAAATGAATATTACGAAATAATGTCTATTCCTATTTCTACTCACATACTTTGTGGAATTAGTAGTATAATAATAATATAATTTCCGAATTTGTTTTGATGATCATTAAACTCATAATTGAATCTTTATGGAATATGTTAATTTGTTTGACCACCGTTCATATTAATTTTTGCTTAATTCATTCTTATTTATTTCTAGCAAAATATTAATCACTATATATGTAGCATTTCTTATGAAAGACAATAACTTATTGTATTTCCTTTTTCTCTTGCTCTTTTATAAATCACTTCCAAACTCTAATTCTAATTCAAATCAATGATTCCATAATTTCATAAATCAATAGTTAAATATTATATCATGTTTAAAATTTGATCAATGAAACTAAGTTCCGATTTCAAGTATTTTAATAAAGTTACTTTATATTAATAAATTTATATAGAAAGTTACTTTAATCAAGTTATTTCCTATTTCTACAAACTACCTATGTAAATTAAATGAATATTACGAAATAATGTCTATTCCTATTTCTACTCACATACTTTGCGGAATTAGTTGTATGATAATATAATTTCCGAATTACTTTTGATGATCATTAAACTCATAATCGAATCTGTATGGAATATGTTAATTTATTTGACCACCGTTCATATTAATCTTATTCATTGTTTTGATTTCAAGAACTTTAATAGTTAATATTCATTAAGATCGTAGGCATGAATAATACCAAAAAAAAAAGATCGTAGGCATGAAACTTTTTAATAAACCAACCAAATAGATCCAAAAATTGGAATACATCGCATATAAATATCAAAAGGCAATTAAAATAGTTTTGATTCTCAATGGTTCAACATGATAAATAATTAAGACCTTATTCAAGTTTTGGTCTTTTAACACGTGAACCATAAACATCAAATTCCTTACACTTATCAGATAGTTCAAAACTTTTATCCCAAACAAAATTTCTAAATTCTCGAAATTTCTTCTTTTCCTCCACTAATTCGTTTTGGCGCTCTTCCAATAGAGCCATTGTTTTGTCAAGAGCATCAGAAAGGCGAAGACTTAGCTTTTCCAATTCCTTGTATCGTTTTTCGTAATTGGCCAAAACTCTGGCAAGGTCAAGAGCTAAGTTCCCCATCTTTGACACCTAAAAAAACATGTAACTCAAAAAATTAAAAAAATATATAGAAAAGTAACACAATAAAGTTTTGAACAAAGATTAAGTGGATTAAAGTAACTATTTACTTACACTTTCACATCAATTCAAAGCTTGTGGGTTAGAAAACAAATAAAAAAATTGAAGAAGAAAACTATGTAAAATTAAATAGACAAAAGCGAGAGAAAAAACCAAAAGCTCGTGGGTTAGAACAAATAAAAAAATTGGAGAAGAAAACAATGTAAAATTAAATAAATCAACTTAATTTTACAATATATAATATGATAATAGTAATTCAATACCTAATGGTAGAAAAGAAAACATTGCCTTGAATTTTGAAAACATGTTTGCAAATATGGGTTAGAGAACAAATAAAAAAAATTGGAGAAGAAAACAATGAAAAATTAAATTGACAAAAGAGAAAGAACAAACCAAAGAATAGTCACGTCAAATTTGGATGAACAGAAGAATTGGTAAACCCTAAACATATTGATGCCTTTATATAGGATTTGGAATAAGAGTTAAAATACCCTAAACCTAACTAAAAAAAGTAATTACATCCGTGTAAAAAATAAATATTTCTAGCTTTAATTATACCGTGGACCTTACCTTGTGGAAGATATAACTTTATTTTTTTTAGGAAATCTCCTAAATATAGCTCTTGTTATTCTTGAACGTGGGGAATAAAAAATTGATTTTCAAATTTTAATTAAACCGTGTACAATCTCCTAAATTTTCAAATGCTTTACATATAATCAAATCAAATCGTTATTAAGAGCAAAAAAATAGTGAATTTGCCTAATTTAGCATTTCACAATTAAATGAAAGTTTAGGACTATCATCCAGTCAAAGGTCTTACATGTTAGTATATTTTATTGTTAATTAGAATTAGAATTAGTAATCAAATTTTATTAGAATTTTTAATTAATGAATATTAGAATTATTTTGAGACACGTGTCAATTAGATGGGCATGACACTTGTCGAGATTTTGAGGCCTCAACATTTAAAGAGTTACCATTCTTGTAGTGTACATTGTTTTAAATATATATATGATATATTCAAGAAAATAAATTTGTTGAGATTATGAACAAGTTTTGGAGATTATTTTTTTCATGAGGAACCTACCAAATCAAAGATTGGAAATGAATTTCTTTTTACAATGGTCAAGTTTGAGGATTGAATGAAAGAAGGTTTGTGAACACCGTACAAGTAGTTGTCTTATAACATTAAATTAAATTAATAATTTGTCGTTTTTTATTTTTTAATTTTTGCTTTGGGTAATAGTTTGTCTTAACAAAGAAGAAAACAGATTACTTAGGGCAAAAGATTTGCCGGCCCCCATACACATGACACAACAAAACAAGCTATGTCACATAATAAGTACCTCAACACAAAATTAAGAAGTAGTGAGTTTATTAGTTATGTTTAGGTTTTGAGAATGAGAAAAATAGGCAATTAGAAAGTTTGTTTTATTTAAGGTTGAACGTTATTCGATTTCAAATCAGTCGAGATTCTATAAATTACTTAATATCAAGATTTAAAGAGAAAAGAATGATGAGTTTATCATCTATTATATAATATAAATATAAATAAATAAATAAATGCCATGACCAAAACAAAATACGTAGATCATAATTGAATTTGAAAGCCTAAAAAATAAGGTGCATTGGTCGGTGCCCCGGTGACCATTTTAGCCGACCTTTTGAGCGCTTTAGACTTGACTAGGTAAAGTAAAACCTACTTCCTTCCCTGGCTGGCTCCCTCTATTATTTTTTTGTTGTTTCTCAATTTCAAGCCCAACCTTTTTCCTTGCTGTGGGACAATAGACTCATTAAACAAAGTTTTCATAATTTCCATTCTTCTCTTCTTTTTTTTAGAAAAATCCATTCTTCTCTTCTTGATATATAAATTAATGAAAAAAAATCATAAAAAAGGTTTTCTTTAAGCACAATGTCAATGTCAAAAAAAATTTGGGGATTTTTTCTTTAAATGAAAGAAAACGATAGAGAAACCATTTATGTGGAAAGTAATCTCTTGGGAAACATTTTGGACTCTAGACTAGAGTCCTAACTTTGGCCGAAAAAAATGACTAGAGTCCTAACAAAACCAACTGGTCAAAAATGGGCCGCTATGTGGGCCGTTTTAATTGAAGCTGGGCCACTCACGGTGAAGAGAGTCTTTGTGAATAAAAACAAATCAAAAAACAAATAAAAGAAATTTAAAAAGGAAAAATTAGTTAATGGCCCATGCAGGTTTCGAACCTGCGACCTTCGCGTTATTAGCACGACGCTCTAACCAACTGAGCTAATAGGCCTTTTCTGCTTAGCTTTCTAAAACTTTTGTATATATAGGCATATTTTAAAACTAAAGTTTTATTATGTGATCCTACTACTAATAATTGTTCAGCAAAAACCACCATCTTGAAATGTCCTTTTCTTTGTTTTTCTTTACCCTTAGTGTTAGTAAACACTGCTCCATTAATTGTCATCATAAATAATCTTACAAATGAAAAAATAACTTGATCAGCTCTCCATTTGAGCTTGGTGGCCAAACTCGTGAAACTATTTGTTGCAAGCATAATTATATTTGGGTGGTCCTTGTAATAATAATAATGTAATGAGTATATATCAGCATGATTTTTGAGGTGAGTGGGCAAACACATTTGGCAATTGGCCTGGCCCCCATCCTCCCTGTATCTTAAATTCCATGTCATGTGCGGTGTGCCTAAAGCCCTAAACCTTCCTCCTTTGTTCCATTACCACTTGTGTTTCTTTCCTTTCATTTTCTTCAATCTATGCCTATGTGGCAAATACACTTTTCTTTAGCAATATTTTTTTTTCTGGTTACTTGAAGTTGTCCGGGTTTGAATTTTGAAAACTAGAACTAATAGTCCAGCACTCTAATGACAAGCAATGCTGCTTATGACTTATTTAGCAGTATCATTTTGTATTGATCTTTATACAATGTATTTGATTTTAACGCCATTAATGATGCTCCACCAAAATATGGTTTTATCAAACTTTCAAACCTTATAATTGAATTCATCTACCTTGGAGGAGATTACTAATATAGTAGAAAGAGCCATCCATTTCATCCCTTTCATACGTATAAAGAGGCAGATTACTTGGCTTGTCAAAAATACTTGAAAGAAATTGATATCATTGCAATGGTTAGCACTAGAAGAAAGATTCTTGGTGCACCAACTTAACCATTTTTCTTTTGTGAATGGAGCTGGTTGGATGGTGAGAATGCTTCTTGTCTTGCCTTGTAATGTAGAGTTCCATTAATGACAATAGCACGAAATTTTAAGAAACTAAAAATCTGAATGTGTGTTGGCAACAAAAAAGTAAGAATGATGCATGAATATGATCAAGTGAATGAAATAGATTCAGACATGAAGGCCATTTAATTTGAAATAGAAATTATAATAATAGAAGAAATATCATTCTTAACACATAATAATAATCTCAATAACATATAAATCAAAAAATGGTTTAAAAATCAAATGTGAATTGATAAACCCAGATGTGCATCCCCCATGAACATAAATTAGACTCAATGAAGCCCTCTCTTAGAACACCAGGACTACACCACCTAAAACTGCCAAAATCAGCTGACTGCAAATGCCCAAGTTCATAATCCTGTGAGATGATGATTTTGAAGGTGAAGACTTTGGTGAGTTGCTATCTTTGGAATCTTCTGCTGGAGAATCTGCAGTTGGGCTAACATCAGGAGCTGGGGCTGGAGCAGGCATTGGAGGAATGTCAGTACCAAAGATTGCCTCAGGAAGAAGGACCTTGTCAACTTGATAAATTGCGACAGGATCGGTTGAATGTACAGCACTGGTAATTTTGGTAATGCTCCATCCGGAATCAAGGCCTACAGTGCCAGCTTTGTATGTGAAATTCATAGTGTATTGGCCACCGGCAAATGTACTAACAGGACCTTTTGAGCTGAGGTCATTGAAGTCGGCAAGGGAATAGTATTTGGTCAAGCCATGGAAAAGCATGACTTGTTTAAGCTGGTCATCAGTTAGATTGGATAAAGAAGGCTTCTTAAGATTCTTGAAGGCACTGTCTTTTGGTACGAAGATTGTAATGCCTTGCTCTGTGTTGTTGGCTTGGTTTTGGAAGGTGTCAATGACTTTAGTTGATTCAAGGTAGTCAAGGAAAGTATTAAATGGACCAGCCACAGAGAGTAGATAACTGATGTTCACATGCTCTGGTGCAGGTGCTGGTGCTGGTGTTGGTGTTGGTGTTGGGGTCAATGCGACAGGAGCCGGAGGACTTTTAGCTTGGCCATATGCCAAGGAGGAGCACAAGAGCAATACAGAACAGCTAAACAAGAAAATCCTGGAAAACTCCATTTTCCTCAGAAATTTGGTTTTGCTTTCAAATATTGACCACTCTCCAAATTCCTACAAGAATCAAATCATTCGAGGTCACATTGCTGGTAAACAACAAAAACCCATGGCAATGACCCAATACATCTAAATTATGAACAAAAAATCTAATGGGAATTCACCAAGTTCAAAATCACACTTCACAATCTAGATCATAATCTCAGAGCTCTATCATTGGTCTAAAATTCTTAGTCAATAAAATCAAATCTCCTACTTTGAGCAAGAATGGAAAGTAAAGAAAAACCAAAACCAGATCTTGACTACCTCATGCAAACAAAGTAAATCACAGGAGAATACTCGCCAACCATAAGAAAGCAGAATGCTTGAAACGGGATCTAAGACAATGCAATTACATATGACACAGACAGTGGAAATTAAGAAACATAAACTGATTCCATACATATGAATATAATTCCAGTTTTGTTTTGAGCTCTTTCAGACTTACCAAATCCTCAAGTATTCAAATTTCAGACCAAAAATTCAGATCAAAATCTAACTTTTCACTTCGCATTACATTCTGACTTCACAATTGGCTTGAACTCAACGTTACTTCTTGCTGGGTACTTCATACAAGAAGTTTCCAGCAAAATGCCAATTAAGAAACAAACAGTAGAAAGACTAAAACGGGAAACCAGAACCACAAAATTACATCAAGTAATTATCAACAAAAAGCTAAATGAAGATCTAGATTTAAATTGACATTTAGTATATAACTTCAAAGAAAATGGGTCATTAGTAGAATTAAGTAAAAAGAATGGAACTTCAGCAAAAGCAAATCACAATGAGAGCTGACAAATGAAGAAATGAAGGAGACTAACCTGACTAGGAGGAATTTAGAGAGAAAGTTTAGTGCTTTGAAGTAAGCAATGTATAGCAGATTGGAATAAGGTGAGAGAGACTATATAAAGATGTGATTTTTATTTTCTTGTAAGATCGTAGAATAATATAATTTATAATTATAAACAAAGGAAAAAAAAAAGGGTGAGTTGTGTGGGGTGGTACTACCAGCTGTTGGTGTTTAAAGGGGGAATATAAAGGGTAAGATATAGAAAACAGTAGGTACCAAGCAAGGTTACTAACAAAATAGCAAAACAATAAGATTGAAAGAAAAAAATTTTACTTTAAAATTCTAGAGTTTAGATTGAAAGGGATTGGGCTGGTACTTTCTTGGAGGAAAAATAATGCAATACTTTGTTTGGCAACTCTTTCAAGGAAAAAGGACCAATGTAAGGTAGACTTTCTTAATCACTTTTCAACTAATTAGTTTTCTAATCCTTTAGAGACACCACCAACCTTGTGCTTCTTACGATCATTTTCATCATTTCTATCACTTCTCATCAAAGGGTTTTCAATCATCTCTTGTGCTAATTGCTAATACAAAACTTGGGGGGGATTGTTTATTGGTAAGGATCTTGGAGATTGAACCCATGACTTGTAGGACTCTTCCCCTTAATTAGAGGTATCTAATCTTATTGGTCAAATAAGCCATAAGAGTTTGACTTTTTAATCAAAATCAATGTAACATGAAAATCATAATTAAATACAAGATTGTTGCTTAAGTTAGAAGGTTAATGAATAATGAGTATTTAGGGTATGGTTTATGAAAAACTTATATGATGTCATTACTTAATACTATATTTTCAAAAATAAGTATTGTCAAGATTTTTGTGTGAATGAAAAGTTTAAAAGAGTAGAATATGTTACCCATTTTAAGGTCAGGACAAGTCGTCAATCTCTTTGGGGATTTATAGATTTATTGGACTTTCACGTGCAAATTTTGCGAATTTACATATTGCCTATCAAGAGGGGTTTGTGGAGGCTCGAACCCGGTACCTTCCACCACAAATATAAACTTTTATCACTTCAATCAGCTCCCGTTTATAGTGATGTCAGGATTTGAATCTTGATCACTAATTTATATGAGTAGATCATGTGTCTTTTGTTTGATTATATACTAAATCATTTATATTGAATACATGTGGTTACTAATTTGTAATTACAATAGTCAAAAGGCTAATTGTGATTTTATTTTTTTATTTTTTGCCAGAAGGCTAATTGCGAATTTAGGAGCCCACAAATCCTACCTTTCTTGATTGAGTGAAAGAGACAAAAAAAAACAAAGGAAAAGAAAAATAACTTTATTATGGTATTACCAACCAAACAAAAATTATACTTGTTGGGGGCAATGTTCATAATTCATGGATGGTTGGCTGGCCTGGTTCAATTTCAATGCACACATTAAATTAAATTAAAATGAACAAAAAGGGAAAGAGAAGAAACCTTAAAACAAAGGTTAATAAAACTAAAACCTTAAAGAAGCAAAATACTATCAAAAGAGTGGAAAATAAGAAATGGACAAGATTAAAAGTGTCTCTTTTTTTTTTGGCACAAAGAAAGCGATTAAGAGTGTCTCTTTATTAACGTTAATTAATTAATCTTGAAATAAAATACTTCATTCTTACTATAATTTGAAAAAGTAATGATATACCAAAAAAATGAATAATGTAAATATTTTACTTTAATTAATTTTTTTGGCATTATTTTACTTTAATTAATTAAAAGTTACTTTTGACCAAAAAAAATTACTTATTTTATTTTTCCTTCTTTCTTTTTTTCAAGAAAAGAAAAGAAACTAATCTTCGTTTTCCTTCTTTCTTTTTTTTTTAAGAAAAGAAAAGAAACTAAGAAGGTGAGAAATTAGGGTGGGTGGTGGGGTCCACCATGAGATTAGAGCCAACCGGGATAGGCTGTCGGATCGTTGCCGCCACGAGAAGAAGCCGATTTGCCAACTGTACTCTCCAATTCAATCATAAGCCAAACATGCGCCTCCAATATTCCTACACCTAGTTTTAGTTACATACAGCTCATTTTTCGACAATGAAACGCCGCCGTCTTTGTGTTTACATTTACAATTATTTCTATTAATTCATCTTGCTTTAGCTTACTTTGTCTATACTCCATACTAGTACAGCATACCATAATTAACATAAATAAAACCAATGAATGTTGGGCTAAGCACAAAAGAGTTTATTGTTTTTTAAATAAGATTTTGTATCCGAGTGTGGTTTATAGAAAATATAAATATAAATGCTGAGAGAAATATTTTTTTAAGGGTTTGACATTATTTGTAAGCGGTTCATGTTAGAATTAATCTATCAAACATGCCAGATCGAAGATCATAAATTAATTAATCTAACATGTCATGAACTTTATGCGGAAGCGGATCAATTTACTTCTAGCCATTGAAACTTGACGTTTTCTCTCTCAATTGAGGGCTTCTAGTCTATGGTAAACTACTTTAAATGGTGTGTAAAATTTTTAACGTACTGAGATTAGAGACCCAAGTAGTTTTAATATGTATTTATAGGTGAGTTTTTCCATCAAAAACTCTTCTTGAAAACTCTAGCTGACAAGCCCATTAATTCATGGTAAAATATTTGGGCCACATTTAGATATTGAGCCTTAATTAACTTTATCCCAAAAGCCACCTTATGAGAATTATTTCTACATTCTCCTACTTGGCCCATATATTTTATACTAAATCCATGAATTCCTTATGCTTACCAAAGAAACAAAATACATGAACCATGGCGACAGTTCCTTTTATAGTAAGTATTGTCTTCCATGTATCACAATGTATTCAATCTTTCTAATGTCAGTGATACTTTATGAATAAATCCTATGTTATTACAAGGTCCAACAAAAAATTGTAGTTCTCAAAAACCGAATGTGTACACCGAAATGAGAAAACAACCAAATAGATAAGAGTTTAAAATAACCATATCACATATTGGAACCAAGTCCCAAACATGCTGTAAGATCCTTTTGGTGGCATGTCAGGATCAGCTAACATCAATTCAGTGCTAATGTGCTCAATGGCCACTTTATTTTCCTTAATGCGTTCTCTTATGGCGAAACACTTGATGTCGATATGTTTACTTCGACTAGCACTTTTGTTATTCTTAGCCAAGAATACAACAGCTGAATTGTCGCAATACATCTTTAGTGGCTTAGAGATAGAATCCACAATTCAAAGCCCAGATATGAAACTCTTCAACCACACACCATGTGAAATTGCCTCAAAACAAGAAATGAACTCAGCTAGCCTCCATGGTAGAAGTAGCAGTCAAGGTTTGTTTTGCACTTCTCCAAGAGATAGCTCCGCCAGCAAGCATAAACACATACCCTGATGTTGATTTCCGTGAATCAACACAGCCAACAAAGTTCGAATCTGAGTAACCAACTTTCTCAAGATCGTCAGTTCTCCTATACATAAGCATGTAATCCTTGGTCCCTTTAAGGTACCTCATCACCTTTTTCGCAGCTCTCGAGTGGTCCATACCTGGATTACTCTGAAATCTTCCTAACATTCCAACAACAAAAGCAATGTCAGGCCTGGTACAGACCTGAGTATACATCAAGCTTTCGACAGCAGAAGCATATGGAATGTTTTGCATTTGTTCCCTTTCAAGCTCATTTTTCGGGCATTGGTTCAAACTGAACCTATCACCTTTCACAATGGGTGCCACACTTGGTGAACAATCTTTCATCCGAAATCTCTCTAAAACTTTATTGATATAGGTTTCTTGAGATAGAACTAAAATGTGTCTAGATCTGTCTCTATGGATCTTAATGCCAATGATATAAGATGCCTCACCCATATCCTTCATATCAAATTTCTTAGAGAGAAATTGTTTCACCTCACATAGCAACCCCTTATCATTTGTTGCAAGTAAAATGTCATCCACATATAGGATAAGGAAACAAGTATTACTCCCACTAACATTGTGATATATGTATTGATCCATGACATTTTCTTCAAAACCAAACGAAGAAATCACATCATGAAATTTTAAATACCACTGACGGGAGGCTTGTTTCAATCCATATATGGATTTCTTGAGCTTGCATACCAGATGCTCACCATCACTAGAGGAGAATCCTACTGGTTGTTTCATATAAACCTCCTCCTCTAAGTCTCCATTGAGGAATGCCATTTTCACATCCATTTGATGCAATTCCATATCGAAGTGTGCAACTAATGCCAAGATAACACGAAGTGAATCTTTCTTAGATACATGAGAAAATGTCTCCGTGTAATTGATTCCTTCTTGTTGAGTGAATCCTTTGGCAACAAGTCTTGCCTTATATCTTTCGATGTTGCCTAATGAGTCTCGTTTTGTCTTGAAGACTCATTTACAGTCGATGGCTCTTGCACCATTAGGCAACTCGACAAGATCGCAGACTCCATTAGATGCCATAGAATTCATCTCATCTTTCATGGCATTATACCACAAATCAGATTCTTTGCAACTTATGGCTTGTGAAAACGTTTCAGGATCATTTTCAGCTCCAACATTATAGTCAGTTTCTTGTAGATACACAACAAAGTCACTAGGTATTGCTGATTTCTTTTCCCTTGTTGATCTCCTAAATCCCGTATTAACATCCTGCTGGAAGGCAGGTTGTTCAACTGGTTGCTCAACAATTTCAGGTATTTGTTGAACAATCGAATCAATTGGATCATCAGCAACTTGTGGAACCTCAACAACTGGTTGTTCAACACCCAATTGGACTTGAGGGGTGTTGTGTACAACAACCATTCTTTCACCTGAAGTGGAAGCTTTGGTAACTCTATGATCATCCTCATAAACTAGATTCAAAGATTGATCACTCCCACTAATCAAGTCATTTTCAAGAAATTTAGCATTTCTTGATTCCACAATTCTAGTGCTATGAGATGGACAATAGAATTTGTAACCCTTAGACTTTTTAGCATATCCAATGAAATACCCACTTATAGTCCTTGGGTCCAATTTCTTTTCTTGTGGATTATAAACTCTTACTTCTGAAGGGCATCCCCAAACGCGTATATATCACAAACTCGGTTTCCAACCTTTCCATAACTCAAATGGCATTTTAGGAACAGCCTTGGTTGGAACTCGGTTCAATATATATATTGCCGTTTTAAGAGCTTCAGTCCACAAGGATTTAGGAAGCTTGGAGCTACTAATCATGCTCCGCAGCATGTCCATTAACGTTCGATTTCTTCTATCCGCAACATCGTTTTGGTTAGGAGATCCAGGCATGGTGTATTGGGCAATTATCTCATGCTCTTGAAGAAATCTTGCAAATGAACCATGTGCTTGTCCATCATCAGTGTATCTACCATAATACTCACCACCTCGATCTGATCTCACAATCTTGATTTGCTTTCCACATTGTTTCTCTACTTCAGCTTTGAAAACCTTAAAAGCATCCAATGCCTAATTTTTATAATGAAGCAAGTAGAGATACATGTATCGTGAGTAATCATCAATGAAAGTGGTGAAGTATTTCTGATCATACGAGTCCATATCTGGACTACAAATATTCGTATGTATGATCTCTAATATGCCTGAACTCCTCTTGGCACCTTTACTTTTCTTGTTAGTTTGCTTTCCCTTTATGCAGTCTACACAAGTCTCAAAATCGGTGTAATCTAGAGTACTGAGTACCCCATCATTCACCAATCTTTTTATCCTTTCAATGGATATATGGCATAACCTGCGATGCCACAACATAGAGGATTCTTCATTCATAACACATCTTTTAATACCAGCATGAACATGCATTGCACTGTGAAAACCATCATTTTGCAAATTGATTTTATAAAGACCAATAACTATTGTACCATTTCCAATAAGTTCAGATTTGAAATATAATTTCAAAGAAGTTTCCAAACTAAAGGAATAAACCAAAGATGCAAGTCTTGCAACCGAAATTAAGTTTCTAGAAAAACTTGGTACATAAAAGGTTCTTTCTAAATTCAAAACAAAACCAGAATTTAAAATCAATTGGCATGTTCCAATGGCTTCCACATGTGACGGCATCTGGTTTCCTGAATAGATGCATCGCTCACTTCCCACTGGCTTCCTTTGGTTTTAAAAGCCCTGTAAGGTATTAGAATCATGGATTGTAGAACAAGAATCAACCCACCAAGTGTTATGATAAATATCAACCATATTAGATTCATAACAAACCAAAGAGGTTGGTGTACCTTTCTTTACAAGCCAAACCTTATATTTGACACAATCCATTTTCAAGTGCCCTTCCTTTTACAAACGTAGCAACTTGATTCTTTCTTGATGTCAGCTTCAGTGGGAATTCTTCCGTTTCCCTTTTGTTTGGCTTGTCCTTTATTCATTCCTTGAGTTACCATATGTGCACTTTCACCCATTTCCGCTGACAACCTTGCTTCCTCTTGCACACACATGGCTAGAAGTTCATTGATTGACCATTTATCCTTATGTGTGTTGTAAGAGATCTTGAAAGGTCCATACTGAGGCGGAAGGGAATTCAGTATGTAGTGCACTAGGAAAGAATCAGACATATCAACCTCAAGAGCCTTTAATTGAGCCGTAATGTCCCTCATCTTCATGATGTGCTCACGCACACCTCTCACACTGGTGAGCCTCATTGACGATAACTTTGTCATCATGGTGCTAGCAAGTGCCTTATCTGAAGACTTATTGCTCATCAATAGCCTTCAGCAAACCTTTGACATTGTCATGCTCCCCAATTGAACCATGTATGCTAGCAGAAATTTTTTTCTTTATAAACATCATGATGAAGCGATTAGATCGCTCCCAACGTTCATATAAAGCGATTTCAGCTGGAGTGCTAGCATCAGTAACATCAGGTGGTTCATCTTTCCTTATAGCATAATCAATGTCCAAACACCCCAAATGGAGAAGAATTCTTTCTTTCCATACCTTATATAATTATCGCCATTCAAATCGGGAATATCACATTTGATTTCAGAAATATTCACAGGTTGTATAACTGCAAATTGAAAAATATGCTTAATTCATATTGAGGCAAATAACTGTATCATGTAATTACCAATGTAAAAACATGTCATACTTTGATTTATAAATCATAAGACAATAAAAACTGCTTGTGGGCTAAGTAATTATTTAAAGATTCATAAATATCCTTGTGATGAGACTATCAAATTGTATTCCTTTTTCTTAATTCATGTGGGTAAATTAAGAACAACAACTTAATATCCCATTACTGATTAGTCATGCAAATACAATAAAAATTCTTGTGGGATAAAATTTATCACATTCAATATGACTAATCATAATTGATGTCATATACCATATGTGACCAAAATACCTTATATATAATTTAATAAACCAAGGATGTTGTGCCTAGTCCTTAATTAATTAAATTATATGGTCACATGACATCTCATAAAATTCCTTATGTGAACTATAAAACTGGAAGTTCACTGCAAAATTTTAATCCAAGGCTGTAATTTCATAATGAAAATAAATTCATATATGATGAATACCCGTATAAAATTAAACCGTAGTAAAATTTATTAGACTAAAAAATGAGCAAATCAAGAATCACAGCAAGTAAAATTAACCAAAAAATTACATATGGGTCAACGGCATAAGAAGACAACCAAAATTTTTATGGCCAGATCTATTTTTCACAATAACGTGTAACAATAAAAAAAGATCAAAGTCATAAATAATTAATCATGATCTTACAGTATATAAAATACGGCAAATCAAAGCCATGAATTTAACAAATAGATGGGTTTCATGCTTGCTAGATACTATCAAAACACATGATTAAATCTCCATAAAATATTCAAGGCGTTAGAAATATGAGATTTGATCTAATATGAAACATGCCGTTAATCAAATCATAGAAGCCAAAAATTAGCCAAACCTTATACGGGTTAAAGAAAATCAAATTTTAATCCATGGCAATTAACACAAAAATTTTAACCATATCTCAATCAAGAGAAAAGAAATAAATCAAGGCAGAGGTAAAACATGCTCTGATACCAACTGTTAGATTTAATCTATCAAACATGTCAGATCAAAGATCATAAATCAATTAATCTAACATGTCATAAACTTTATGCGGAAGCGAATCAACTTACCTCCAGCCATTGAAACTTGACGTTTTCTCTCTCAATTGCGTGCTTCTAGTCTCTAGTAAACTACTTTACATGGTGTGTAAACTTTTTAGCGTATTGAGACTTGGGACCCAAGTGGTTTTAATATGTATTTATAGGTGAGTTTTTTCATCAAAAACTCTTCTTGAAAACCCTAGCCGACAAGCCTATTAATTCATGATAAAATATTTGGGCCACATTTAGGTATTGGGCCTTAATTAACTTTATCCCAAAAACCACCTTATGAGAATTTTTTCTACAGTTCATTCCAGTTTAAAAAAGTTTTGGTTTGAGATTTTGTGTTTGTGTATACAAAATCTTGAAAACCTAGACTTACCCACCAAATCCAGATGTGGAATTCAGGTCGAATCCGAATTAATTAGAATAAACCTCTAAATACCGTGTTAGAAAATTTTTTTTTGACATGACTCGATTTTTAGTTAAATATATCTTTGTGTTTATCGGCTATCGAGTTTTATATCAATAATAAATGAATAATATTTTATATACAATCAAACCTTATTATAAGTGAAAGATAATACCTTATGATTCTTTGAAAAAGAAAGTCATTACTAGGGGTCGATGGTTAGACAAGTCAAGATCTTTAAAAGAGCATAGCTCACAAAATTAGTGAACATGATTATAGTTTTTCTTTTAAAAATCATAAAGTCCCTTTTATTCCCTTTTGAACAATACGAAGGGAATAACTAAAAAAAATTTTGAAATTAATTAATCAAGAATTCCAAATTTTCAAATGTTTGAGGTAGCATGAGGTTTCATCTTTAAATATTCATTCTACAACCGATAACAATAAATAAGTACGGTATAAATATTTGACTCAATAATTGATGTTATTATATTACTTGTTACTTGTTACTTGGTTAATGAACACATTGAAATTGAACAGGCACAAATGTTCAAGATCGAGGGAAAATTTAACAAGGGAATTGAATTAAGTCTCAACATTTTATAAAATCTTCCTTTTTAGCTCTATAATTTTTTTTTGGCAATAAATTTATATCTTACTCTGCGACTTTTTTTTTTTAGGGACTTACGTACTCTGCGACTTAAATGTTAAACAATCTGTTTCAAACTTTTTAAAAAGAATTTATATTTGATGTACTATCAATGTATAGAATCTATATACTGGTCAATATGTACTATACATTTGATGTACTCTGCGACTTTTTTTTAGGGACTTACGTACTCTGTGACTTAAATGTTAAACAATTTGTCTCAAACTTTTTAAAAAGAGTTTATATTTGATGTACTATCAATGTATATAATCTATATACTGGTCAATATGTAAGAGGGTGACACCTCGTTAACAAGTAAGAATAATAATAATTATTGAAAGGCTCACTTTCTCTTTGTTTTTTATAAACAAAAAGTTTTTGACAATTTTCTATTTATGGTAAGATCAGACTAATTGACAAAATAACCAAAAAATAACTGGAAATTTTAAATCTTTAATATTCAAAATTGATTCAAATTCTACAAATTTATAAATCTGGATACTATAAAACTAGAACATCCATGTTTTCATTTGCCAAACTGAAAGTTATTTTTGTTAGTAGTTTTAGAAAGTGGATTTCTCGCATTCCACGTTGGTAAGGAGTCTTGTATTATGAATAACTCTATTTTTGGTTTTGTATTTTTTTTCATTAAAGATTAGGTTTGATTAAATGCTTAACCAAAGAGTTGTGTTTGTGATTAAACACCTAGTTTCATCAAAGAAACGTATTGTTTCATAATTATAAATACCAACTCCTTCTAACCATTTTCACTACTCTAATCTGGAGAGTTTCTTCTTGGCTTTGTCGTATCTTAGAGGGAATAAATCCCTTTAAGAAAGTATTCGTTTACGCCTCAAAGTTGTTCTCATTCTTTCTTAATCTCTCAAACACATCTATTTTCTTACAATTTAAAGGGATTTATTACAATTCAAATTCTGCCATTGCTGCATTACCAACCGTTGCTGCTGCCATTGATCTTGAATCAAGCAGGGAGATCAATTTCCAGAATCAAGATGTCATCAGGCATGATCGTTTCAATGGATCAAAATACATAAGATGGAAAGACAGAATGGTTTTTCTTCTTACTGCTTTGAAGATGTTTTACGTTCTTGATTCAAATCTGCCTCCCATACCAGAAGCCTCTGACAACGACACTGATGAAGTTCGCAACGCAAGAACAAAGCGGAACGAAGACAATCTGATTTGTCGTGGCTACATCCTCAACCCCTTGTCTGATAGGCTATATGATCTTTACCGCAATATGCAATCACCAAGAGAAATATGGGATGCACTTAAGAACCAATATCAGAATGAAAAGAGAGGTACTGATAAGTTCTTGGCTTTGAAATATTTTGAATTTTCCATAACTGAAGACAAGCCAATTATGGACCAAGTCCATGAAATGCAAATTCTGGTTTCAAAAATAAGTGAACTAGAAATCAGAATTCCTGATGCTTTGCAAATTGGTTCAATACTTTCAAAACTGCCACCATCATGGAATAACTACCAAAAGAAGATGCTGCATTCTAAAGAAGTTCTTACCATAGAAGAATTTCAGACTCACATGCAAATAAAATCTGAGAATCGTGCCAGAGATGTACAACTCATTGGTGAAGATTCTAATTCGAGAGTTCATTATGTTAGTGAGCAAAAATTTGGAAAATTAAATTCTGCAAAATTTCAGAACAGATTCAAGCCTTACAAGAAAGGTTTCAAGAAATTTGTTGGCAACAAACATTCCATGTGTTTTCATTGTGGCAAGAAGGGACATTTTGTCAAAGATTGCAGATTCAAGAAGGCTGGAATCAAACCTATTTCTAATTCAGACAGAATGCCAATCTTGTTGAACAAGAGATTAGAGAACTAGTTGCTATGGTGACTGATATGGAAATTGGAATGGTCACTGAAATCAATATGGCTGCTGCTGGAAAATCAACCGATTGGTGGTTGGATTCAGGTGCAACAATTCATGTTTGCAAAAACAAAGAGCAGTTTAAAACCTATGAAAAATGCAAGAATGATGAAAATGTTTTGATGGGAAACCATGGTACAGCTGAAGTCCTAGGAAAAGGTTCTGTTGAACTTAGTTTCACCTCTGGACAGAAATTGACATTGCTAAATGTTTTCCATGTTCTTGAACTTAGGAAAAATCTTGTATCTGCAAATCTCTTATGTAAGAAGGGCTTTAAGATAGTCCTTGAATCTGACAAAATTATTGTATCCAAAAATGGAGTATTCATAGGCAAAGGATACTCTATTGATGGCATGTTTAAACTAAGTGCTAATGAAATAAATAATTCTATTGCTTATATTGTTGAACATTCTTCTTCATTGTGGCATGCTAGATTAGGTCACTTGAATTTTCAATACTTAAAATATTTATCAAAGCATGGATTTATTTCATTGCAAGATACTCACAAAATGAAATGTCAAATTTGTGTTGAAGCAAAAATGGTTAAGAAACCTTTTCCAAAGGTAGAAAGAAATTCTGATATTTTAGAATTAGTTAATTCTGATATTTGTGAGTTAAATGGAGTTCTAACTAGAGGAGGGAAAAGGTACTTTATAACCTTTATAGATGATTGTTCAAGATACAGTTATGTGTATTTAATAAGAACAAATAATGAGGCCTTAGCAAAGTTTAAAGAATATAAGCAAATGGTTGAAAACCAAAAGGAAAGGAAAATTAAAATCCTCCGAAGTGATAGAGGAGGTGAGAACTTTCCGGATTCTTTTTCTTTATTTTGTGAAGAAAATGGAATTGTACATCAAAGGTCGACCCCTTATACACCTCAACAAAATGGTTTAGCCGAAAGGAAAAATCGAACCTTAGTAGATATGGTCAATAGCATGTTAATGAATGCCCACTTACGACTATATCTTTGGGGAGAGGCTTTATTAACGGCTTGTCATATTCATAACCGAGTTTTTACAAAGAAACTCATGAAGTCACCATATGAAGTTTGGAATTATGGGCGAAAACTAAACTTAGAATATTTTAAAGTGTGTGGGTGTATAGCCTTTTACAATGTGCTTGTCTCTCCTAAAAAGTTAGGACCAAGAGGAATTAAAAGTGTATTTGTTGGTTATGCTCAAGATTCAAAAGCATATAGACTACTTGATTTAAATTCAAATACAATTGTAGAGTCTATATATGTTGAATTCTTTGAAGACAAATTTATTAATGATACTTTTAATTCTGAAAATAATAATGAAAAGGGAGAGAAACAAGTTGAAAACGCCTCTATTCTTGGCAAAAGAAAAGATCATGATGATTTAATTGTTTATGAGCGGAGAAAAAGTCAAAGAGTAAGAAAAGAAAAATTCTTATCTCCGGATTTTGTTTCTCCTGATTCTATCATCTTTTTGGTAGAAGGAAGTAGAACCAAGGTAATTAATAAGATACCAATTCTACTAAATGTAGAAGAAGATCCTAAAACGTATAGTGAAGCTATGACTTCAAGAGACGTACCTTTTTGGAAAGAAGTTATGAATGATGAAATAGATTCCATAATGTCTAATAATACGTGGATCTTAGTAGATTTACCCATTGACTCTAAACCAATTGGATGTAAATGGGTGTTTCGGAAGAAATATAATACAGATGGTTCTATACGAACCTATAAAGCAAGGTTAGTTGCAAAAGGTTTTACACAAAAGGAGGGTATAGATTATTTTGATACATAACAGATGGTTCTATACGAACCTATAAAGCAAGGTTAGTTGCAAAAGGTTTTACACAAAAGGAGGGTATAGATTATTTTGATACATATGCTCCTGTAGCAAGGATAACATTATACGTGTTCTCTTGGCATTGGCCTCGATATATAAGTTGCACGTACAACAAATGGATGTCAAAACGACATTTCTAAATGGTGACTTAAAGGAAGAAGTGTATATGGAACAATCCGAAGGATTTATTCTTCCTGGAAATGAACATAAAGTTTGCAAATTAGTTAAGTCACTATATGGGTTGAAACAAGCACCCGAACAATGGCATGAGAAATTCAATATGGCCATACTTTCTAATGGTTTCAAGCACAATGGTGCCGACAAGTGTATCTATTCAAAGTTCACTAAGGATTATGGAGTAATAATATGTCTATATGTAGATGATATGCTAATAATATCTACGAATATGATTGGTATAGTTGAAACCAAAAGATACCTTACTTCTATCTTCAAAATGAAAAATTAAATGAAGTAGATACCATTTTGGGAATTAAAGTGAAAAGACATGAAGATGGCTTTGTTCTTAATCAAAGTAATTATATTGAGAAATTACTTAATAAGTTTGCATTACTCCATATGATACAAGTTGCAAGTTGGTCGAAAATGATGGTCAAGTAGTTGCACAATTAAAATATGCTAGTGCCATTGGAAGTATCATGTATGCTATGCATTGTACTAGACCAAATATTGGTTTTGCCGTGTGCAAACTTTCTAGGTATACAAGTAAACCTAGCGCGAGCCATTAGAAGGCTATCAAAAGAGTTCTTGGTTATCTTAAAAGAGCTAAAAATTATGGGCTGTATTATTCAAGTTATCCTCCTGTTTTGGAAGGATATAGCGATGCAAGTTGGATTACTAGTATAAATGATAATAAGTCAACTTCGGGTTGGATATTTACTTTGGGTGGTGGTGCAATTAGTTGGGCATCCAAGAAACAATCTTGCATCTCTCATTCCACAATGGAATATGAATTTATAGCATTAGCTTCAGCGGGATAGGAAGCGGACTGGCTAAGAAATTTATTAATGGATATAGAGTTGTGGCCACAACCGATGACAGCCATTTCCTTGTTTTGCGATAGTGAAGCTACTATGTCTAGAGCATATAGTCATATATATAATGGAAAATCTAGACATATAAGTCTAAGGCATGATTATATAAGAGAGTTGATCAACAATGGGGTAATTGCCATAGTTTATGTAAAGTCCGCAAACAATCTCGCGGATTCTCTTACCAAGACGCTACCTCAAAATTTGGTAAGAAGCACCACAAATGGAATGGGTTTAAAACCTCACCATAAAATACCAACAATGGTAACCCAACTTTGAATTAGTAACCTTTAATTACAAAGTTTAAAAGGTAAAAACAAGTTGTTGTTATGTGTTTGTGAGCACTAGTTTACCCATTCCAAAGAAGTTAAATGCTAGTGCTATCCATTGTGTTTAGAGAGGATGAGTTTTCTCTTAATGGAATTAATTATCAAGTGTCTATAGCAATGGGGACATAAAAGTAATTCCACCTATAAAAGCATTGAAGTGGTGCCGCTTCAACGAGAAAGTGGTAGTCTTTATTGTAAATGTTTATGAAAAAATAAGCACATGGCCATAAAAGTGCTAAAAGCCCAAAAGCCTTCGATTGAGATATAAGTGAGTATTATGTGTGTTATGTTTTAGTTCTAACACAAGAAGTCTTGTGGTTTAATCTGCAGACACCAACAACTTCGTTAGAGCTTCAAAGTATATACACTAATTGAAGGTTTAAATTGAGAGATACATTCTTGTATTCATAATGTTTGCTTGTGTGAAAAGGTGAACTACAATCCAACATCCTAAAACTAGTGGGCGATTGTTAGTAGTTTTAAAATGTGGATATCTCGCATTCCACATTGGTAAGGAGTCCTGTATTATAAATAACTCTATTTTTGGTTTTGTATTTTTTCATTAAAGATTAGGTTTGATTAAATACTTAATCAAAGAGTTGTGTTTGTGATTAAACACCTAGTTTCATCAAAGAAACGTATTGTTTCATAATTATAAATACCAACTCCTTCTAACCAATTTCACTACTCTAATCTGGAGAGTTTCTTGGCTTTGTTGTATCCTAGAGGGAATAAATCCCTTTAAAAAAGTATTCATTTACGCCTCAAAGCTGTTCTCATTCTCTCTTGATCTCTCAAACACATCTATTTTCTTATAATTTTTCTTTAAAAAAAAATCGGTAACTCTAGTCTCCCATTATTTTGAGTATTGACCAAAAGAATATATATTAAAAGGCAAATTATACAATACACCGTCAATGGAGTTTAGCAGACTACACAAGCGGGTCCTGAAGGGTGACATGTGTCCTTTAGAGACTAGATTGAAATATTTAAAACTTAATTAATTTAAAAAAATGGACATGTGTGTTGCAATTAAACTAGCCTAAAACAATAAACAAGAACAAGAAGATTTTACGTGGTTCGATCAATTTGATCTACGTCCACGGGCAGAGAAAAATTCTTATTAATTTGGGAGAAAACGATACATCAAGAATACAAGATATAGACCCCTTATATAAACATAGGGTATTTAGTCCTATTCGGACTAGGAGAACTTCGGCCCGATCCCTCCGCTTCCATCACAGACCTCTAGGAAAAATCTACAAAATTCGTAGCTCCACAAATTTCGGGCCGGGTCACAATTCGGGCCGGGTTAACAAGAATTCCAGGCACAAATAACAATTCTCCACCTTGACTTGAATTCTACATAACCCAATCGAAGTATCTCCACATTGACTTAAGTTTACCAAATCACCAAAATAAGCCAAGCTTCCCTCTCTGCCAATCAAGCCCCTAAGGGCTTCATGCTATGCGAACATTTACCAAGTCCAAGCTATGCTTGAACTTGTCAGTTGTCAATGGCTTCGTCAACATGTCTGCAGGATTATCAGCTGTAGGAATCTTCTCTATAGTGGCCACCTTATTATTCAAAGCATCATGAATAAAATTCAATCTAACATCAATATGCTTTGATCTTTCATGATACAAAGGGTTTTTTGCCAAATTCAAAGCACTCTGACTATCACAATAAATAACAGGTTTCGAAACATCCAAACCCAAACTATCAACAAGACCATGCAACCACATACCTTCTTTAATCCCTTCAGTCAATGACATATATTCTTCCTCAGTAGTAGACAAAGCAACGGTTGCTTGAAGTGTTGCTTTCCAACTAATAGCACAACCATACAGGGTGAAGATATAACATGTTAAAGATCTTCTTTTAATAAGGTCACCAGCCTAATCAGAATCAGCATAACCAATCAATCCAGAATTACCATCAGAACCATAAACCAAACAGACATTCTTCGTTCCATTCAAATATCGCATAATCCACTTAACAGCCTCCCAATGAGCTTTACCAGGATTACTCATAAACCTACTAACCACACTAACAGCATGAGCTAAGTCTGGCCTAGTGCAAACCATAGCATACATCAAGCTACCTACTGCGCTAGAATATGGTATTCTACTCATGCAGTTAACTTCATCATCAGAACTAGGTAAAACACTAGCATCAAGTTTAAAATGTGCAGCTAAAGGGGTACTAACCGGTTTGGCTTTATCCATTTGAAAAGATTGCAGAACCTTTTCGATGTATTTCTGTTGAGATACATACAACAAAACTGCTTTTCTATCCCTCCAAATCTCCATACCCAAAATCTTTTTCACTGCACCCAAATCCCTCATCTCAAATTCACTGCTTAGCAAAGCTTTCAGGCTATTAATCTCAGCCAAATCCTTGGCTGCAATCAACATGTCATCAACATATAGCAGCAAATATATATATGAACCATCAGACAACTTCTTAGAGTACACACAGTTATCATACTGAATTCTAGCAAAATCATGAGAAACCATAAATGAGTCAAACCTCTTATACCACTGTTTAGGAGACTGTTTCAAACCATACAAGGACTTCTGCAATAAGCACACATGGTCTTCATTCTCAGAATCAATAAATCCCTCAGGCTGTGACATGTAAATCTGTTCCTCTAGATTACCATGCAAAAAAGCAGTCTTAACATCTAACTGTTCTAGATAGAGATTAAGAGTACTAACCATGGCTAGAAGAACCCGAATAGTTTTATGCTTCACAACTGGTGAGAATACCTCATTGTAGTCTATTCCCTCATTTTGCAAAAAACCCTTAGCCACAAGTCTAGCCTTGAACCTTGCAGGTTCTACTCCGGGGATTCCCTCTTTCCTTTTGAATACCCATTTACATCCTACTGGACTTACTCCTTTTGGCAATGGTACAAGCTTCCATGTCTCATTCTTTGCAAGTGACTGCATCTCCTCATTCATAGCTAACAACCAGTCTGCTGCATTCTCACTCTTAATTGCCTCCTTATAGGATCTTGGTTCATCAGAATCAATAATTTCTGCCACTGACAAAGCATATGCAATAGGATCAGTTTCACCAACATTAAGACTAATGCAATCTGCATACCTCTGTGGCTTTTTTATTTCCCTCCTGGTTCTTCTTTCTGCTATACTTTTTGACAAATCATCAGTTTCAGTTCTAGGCTCTTCTGTAGTAACAGAAGGTGATTTCAAAGGTGGAACATCAAATACCACACTCTGGTCAGTACCTGCAAGATCAACAAGCTCCTCTTTTTGGCTAAACATAGCAGATTCATCAAAGGTTACATCTCTGCTAATAATAACTTTGTTGCTATCACAGTGCCACAACCTATAACCTTTAACACCAGTTCCATATCCTAGAAATATGCACTTAATTGCCCTAGGCTCCAGTTTACCATCATTAACATGAGCATAAGCAGGACAACCAAATATTCTCAAGGCAGAGTAATCAGAGGGCTTATCGTACCATACCTCTTGAGGAGTCTTCAAATCAATCGCAGTTGATGGAGACCTATTCACCAAATAAGCAGCAGTATTAACTGCTTCAGCCCAGAACTTCTTCGACAAACCAGCATTTAGTCGCATGCACCTAGCACGCTGCAGAAGTGTTTGGTTCATGTGTTCTGCAACCCCGTTTTGTTGTGGCGTTCTTCGTACAGTGTGATGCCTCACTATACCCTCTTTCTTGCAGAACTCATTGAATTCTTGACCACAGAATTCCAAACCATTACCAGTTCTAAGAGTCTTGATTTGCCAACTGGTACGTTTTTCAATCATAATCTTCCACTCTTTGAACCGATCAAACACCTCATCCTTTGTTTTCAGAAAATATACCCAAACCTTCCTGGAGTAATCATCAATGAAAGTCACGAAATACCTGCATCTACTATGAGACTCCACAGGAGCAGGACCCCACAAATCAGAATGAACATAATCAAGAATCCTCTTAGAAGTATGCTTGCCAGAACTAAACTTAACCATGCGCTGCTTGCCTAAGACACATGTTTCGCAGAATTTAAGTTTTCCACATTCTGACCCATCTAAAAAACCTCTTTTGCTCAAAATTGACAGTCATTGCTCACTCATATGCCCCAACCTACGATGCCACAATTCTGTACGATCATTTGAATCCCCAAGAGACTCGGAAACTGCTACTTCTCCTATCACTGAATTGCCTATCAGAGTGTAAATCCCGTGTTGCAATTTACCCTTCAAGATAGTCATAGCACCTTTCGAAACTTTGATCTGCCCATTTTCGCCAGAATATTTGTACCCTTGTTTATCAAGAGTACCCAAAGAAATCAAATTCTTCCTAAGCTCAGGAACAAGCCAAGCATCAAACGTTCTAATTGTTCCATCATGCGTTTTAATCTGCACTGAACCACTGCCCTTGACACTCAAAGTTGTTTCATCACCCAACATCACACTTCCGTTCCACTCCTTAAAAGTGGTGAATAAGTTTCTTGAAAACGTCATGTGATAAGACGCACCAGTGTCTAGAACCCATGTGTTTGCAGAACCCGCAGTACTAACAGTTAGAACATCAGTACCTACTTCATCATCTGAACTCTCCACAAGGGATGAACCCTCTTGAACAATAGTTGCTGTAGCCATTACATTCGATTCCTTCTTCTCACTAGAATTACCTTTCTTGCGATCAGGACAGTCTTTACGCAGGTGCCCTTTCTCATTACAGTAAAAGCATCGAAGCCTAGATACCCTCGATTTGGAGCGTGATCTGAACCTAGCAGTGCCGCTGCTTTTCTCCTTGTTTCTGCCTCGTGTAACAATTAAACCCGCTTCACCATCGACATCTGCTGAAACCTTATTCTGCAGTTCTTTTGAAAGCAAAGCGTCTTTAACATCCTTCAGAGCAATCGTGTCTCTACCATACAACATGGTATCCCGAAAATTCTGAAACGACCTAGGCAACGAACATAGGAGAATCAGCGCCAAATCCTCATCTTCTATCTTGACTCCAACACCACCAAGATCAAGAATAATCCGATTGAAGCTATCAAGATGATCTTTTATTGGTGTATTTTCTGCCATCTTGAATATGTACAGGCGCTGCTTCTGGAACAACCGATTAGTCAATGACTTCTTCATATACTTATCATCAAGCGCCTTCCACAAACTTGCAGCATCTTTCTCCGCGACAACCTCTCTCAAAACCTCATCAGAAAGACTCAACAAGATTGCACTATGAGCCTTCGAATTGATTTCTTTTATCTCCTTATCTGTTGATTTTTCAGGCAACATCTCTTTATAATCGCACCTGCGCAGTTCTGCTGAATCATTATCGCCTTCATCTTTACCTTCCATAAGATGAAATCATTCGACCCATTGAATTTCTCAATGTCGAATTTCCCTGATGAAGACATCTTGAAACACGCAAAACCCTAAATCCCAGAAAAAATGATTTCTCAATAAACACTTATCACGAACAGATACCAGGGACCAATCAAGAAATCTAATCCAAGCTCTTGATACCAATTGTTGCGATTAAACTAGCCTAAAACAATAAACAAGAACAAGAAAATTTTACGTGGTTCGATCAATTTGATCTACATCCACGGGTAGAGAAAAATTCTTATTAATTTGGGAGAAAACGATACATCAAGAATACAAGATATAGACCCCTTATATAAACATAGGGTATTTAGTCCTATTCGGACTAGGAGAACTTCGGCCCGATCCCTCCGCTTCCATCACAGACCTCTAGGAAAAATCCACAAAATTCGTAGCTCCACAAATTTCGGGTTGGGTCACAATTCGGGCCGGGTTAACAAGAATTCCAGGCACAAATAACAATGTGTCAACTCCACAACCCGCTTGTGAAATCCAAAATTTACACCGCCGGTGTATCAAATGATTACCCATATTAAAATACTAGTAATAAAATACACCAGAATATATTATGAATCCCAATATCATGCTTATAATAAAATTAGTTAATGGCACTTAAATAACTGTTAACAAAATGTTTAATTGAAGCAAAACCTGGCAGCATGTGAAAGTTCATTGAAATTTGCGGTCAAATTTGTGTTATTAACTTATTTATTATTAATTTGCTGATCAAACATATGATTTGGCAGTATAATGTTGAATTCTTAGTTTTTTTAATGATAAAAGTTCGATCTCTAGTTTCAAATAAAAAAAATATTATTTACTACCCCTGGACATATTATTTTTGTAAATTATCATTTATAACTGTTAAATGTAAGGTTGATTTGAAAAAATAACCGTTAGATATAGATAGTGTAATAAAGTAGTGTGGTTAATGATAGTGTAAATAACTTTACCGTTAATATTATTACTTTCTAAAAAAATAAATATTATTTCTATATATGTTAATCACCTACTATAAGTATTACTATTACTATTTACTACTATTAAACATTTTACTTGGAGAAATGGAGATTTGTTCTTTTCTTACTTAGGAAAAATTAGGTGCAATGGCAATATCAAATTTCTCTGTCCAAATTAATGCACATGAAACTTGTTCTCAATAATTAAATCCCTTGGATTAAGTCAATCTAACAGCATGGATTATCAACTAATCAACTTTGATTATTGACACCGACTTGCGTAACATATATGAAATAATTTCAATCAACAACAAAATCAGATTGTGTCAATTTTCGTTAGTCATAAAAGTGTGTAGGTGCAAAGGTTTAATCAAACACATGCTTCTTTAAGTTGATTTAATTAAGGCTAATTATATGCATATACCAACCAATTATTTGATTAATTAGTCAAACATTCTAAAATTGTATAAAGTTTATGCATCTAATTTCAGAATCATATGCTGATTAGGGACTTTAAACAACTATGCCGACAATTTGCAATAGGCGCACCATTTTGAAGATAAAATATCAATTTATAAATAGGAAAATTAATAATTATATACAGTGTATGTGTAGCACTACAAATGGTATAATAAATAATAAAATTGTTTTTTTTTTTAGAAATAAACTTTTTGATTAATGAGATTGGGATTACAAACGCACTGGATGACCTGTACATCGCTATATGATTAGCTACATTACCGAAACGCTAATCTATGAGCCAACAAACAACCCCCTCCCTAACAAATACAATTAAAATCTCATTACACATGCTCTTGAATCTAGAAACTAAAAACTATATCTACTTATAAACCAAATAAACAAATAAATTACAAATTAAACTCACATTCCGTGAGAGTTGAACCCAAGACCTCATGGTCCAGGTATACTAGAATTAAAGGTCCAGTACTCTACCATCAGGCCAAATGCCCGATGGCTAAATAATAAAATTATTAAAATAACAAATTAAAACCAAATATATATTTGTACGAAAAGAAGCACAAAATTTATTTAATTTTTAGCCATGTTTATCTTTAAGTCTCGATAGTCTAAGACTAATCCTTTCTGGTGTGGGGCATGTTACAACTTACAAGTTAAAACCCTCCCAAATGCGTTTTTTTGAGAATTAAACTTGTATTTTCACATTTTTTTAAGAATAATTAAGGACTACTTATCATGCATGTCTACTGACGACCAATCATTTATTAATACAAACCTTATTATATTTTCATTACAATCAAATAATGTTATATGCACAAAAACAATTAAGATTCAAACAACGAATTAACAAATTATCTAACAAGTTGGTACAAAATTTCAAATTTTCATTACAATCAAATTATTTGTTTTATGCACAAAGACAATAGGATTCAATACTAAACAAATTATCTAACATACTATATGAGTACTTGAATCCATGACCTTTATACAAGCAACATGCATCCACCCGTTCCATTAACATGCAAAACGAATACGATTAATAGTTATTAGGAAACTTTTTATGCATTGAAGCAATAATATGGAAAAATGTTACATTAATTACATAATTATATTTATATATAGTATCATATTAACAAGTGACAGCCAGGCATTTCTAAAACTATCCCATATTATTTTGTCAAAAACACAAAAACATGCATACAAATACTATATGTAGGGAGCTACTTAATAGAAACAGAAATCATTCCAAATGAATTACAGAACAAGAAAAAATACTAAAAATTAATGGAAACTTCTATATTTAGTTTGCTGTGAAGTAAAGTACAGCTGCAGGAGCAGGAGGCTAGAAAGAGGTGGGGAAGTTGAGAGGTTAGCATCAAATATCAATATTGGGGTATTTGCTGCCATTGCCCTTTCAGCCTGATATATTCTTCTTGCTTCAATTGAATGTTTCGAGTCTCGAGTCTTGACTTCCCCAAACTTTTGCTTAAATAAAATTCCAGCCCCTCCTTTCTTGATTTTATATTTTCTCTTATAAAAGTGCTTTCTTATTGATTTGGTCAAAAATACATATAGTTTTTCTAATTATATATTATCAAGAAAAATAATTACTAGCCCGAATCACAGACCAATTATAAGTTCAAGGCTTCTGACTTTCTCCTTTGAAATCACAATATAATTAGGTGCAAAACAAGTTTGTTTAGGTGGATTTATTAATTTGAAAACAACTATTTCAGCTTTAGTTAGGAATTTATAAATTGCTCAAAAAAATTAGGAATTTATAAGTTTTATTTGACAAATTATGTGTGAGAATTCATTGGAGCATTATGAGTAGAGGTGGCAAAATGAATCCGATCCGAGAAAAATTCGAACCCGAACCTGAACTTGACCTGAACCCGATTGACAAAAAAAAGTCAAATACATAAACCCGTCCGAACCAGAACCCAAAAAACCCCGAATCCGAAAAAACTCAAATCCGAAAAAATCAGAACCCGAAAAGTCTGAAACCCGAAAAAACCCGAACCCGAGCCAGAACCTGTAAAAACCTGAATTCAATACTAATATTTGAAAATAAATAATAATTTTTGAAAATTTAATCTATGATGTATAGTTTTTTATATGAATATGTTTTAAAAGGTAAACTAATAAATTACATATAAAATTTGAAAAGGTTTATGATATTATTCATTCAGGGAAAAATGAGTAAATGATCTGGCCAAAACCCAATCCGAGTCCGAATCCGAATTAACCTGACCCAAAATTGACCCGAATCCGAATTAACCTAACCCAAATTTAACCCGAACCCGAATCAACCCGACCCAAATTTAGTCCGAACCCGATGACCCGAACCCGAACCCAACCTAACCCGCCCTATTACCACCTCTAATTATGAGATCAGCTAAACTCCTACCGGTGTATTGTGCAATTATTTAAAATTGAAAAAAATAGAAAATTATCCATCCATCATTTTTTTTATCACTTTTACTAGCAATTTTCCACCATTAGCTCCATATAAATATATAATACATATGGCACAATAATTACATCACATTCACAGACATTTTTTCCGGAAAGAATCATTTTCATTTTTTGATTTGGGATTACAAACGCACTGGAAGACCCGTACATCGCTACATGATTAGCACATTACTGAAACGCTAATCTATGAACCAACAAATAAACCCAGTGAAATCTCATTACAATTTAAATAAATCTTTATACCTATAAATAAACTACATACCTACGAAATATATAAATAAATAAATTACAAATAAACTCACATTCCGTGAGAGTTGAACCTAAAACCTCATGGTCTAGATAGGCTGGAACTAAGAATTCAGTACTTTACCATCAGGCCAAATGCCTGATGCCACATTCACAGACATTTCAATTTCCCTCACAAGTTTTTATGGCATTATATTTTATTACTGCTGAGTAAACCAATAGTACGAATTACATTTAAAGGATCCTTTTACATCTTTTATTATGTAACTTAATTAAAGCTAAATTAAAGCTATGTTGTTGTTCTCTCTTATGTTTGTCACTTATGATGTAAGGATTACTAGAAGTTCCATAAATTATAAAATTAAAATATTAGTACTCTACTAACATATCAAGTGACCATATTCATGAGTAAATTTTTTCTTATTACAATGATATATTCTAATCTAATAAGAAATTATTATCAAACTAATTACTAATAAAGATATGTCGACTACAATTGACATAAAGGCATGGACAAAGTCCCAAGTCCATCTAATTAACTCTAAGTTAATCTAAGACGTAGATAATTTATCATCTTTCTATATATAAATACCTCTCTTTTTAGTTTTACTAGATATAAGACCCGCGTTTCACTGCAGGGTCAAAAATTTTTTGGAGGGATCTTTGTTAATTAGACATTTAAATAAAAAATTATATCATATTAAATAAACTGTCAATCGAAACCAGAAAATGTCAAAAGCCTTTTTAAAAATTGAAACATAAAAAATAGCTTTTGAGTCCTTCATAAATTATCTTAATTGGACAAATATAACAAAGAACAAAAAACTGAAGAGTTAAATCGAGTAAGATAGAATTTGCAAAGGACTATGTAATATAAAATAGAAAAGTATGAGGGTCATTTGATAAATAATCCAAATAAAAAATGGTTTGTTGATTGAGATCTTGAAACATAACAATTTCCTAATTTTGAACTATTAATGAAACTCGTATATCAAATTTATCTTTCTAGTCATTCATGAAAGTTGTAGATCATGGAATAACCTTTTAATCGACACTTGAATAACATTAATCAGACATGTGGATAAAAAATTATATGATATTAAATAGACCGACAATCAAAATCCCCAAGTTTCGAAAGATATTTTTGGATTGAAACATAAAAAATGGCTTTTGAGCCCTTAATGAAAGTTGTAGATCATCAAAATAACCTTTTAATAGACACCTGAATCACCTTAATCAGACAAATAAAAAAATACCTAAAGCGTTAAATCGATTTGCAAAGGACTAAATAGCATAAAGCAGAAAAGTATGGGGGTCATTTCATAAATAATCCAAAAAATTTTGGGTTGATGGAGATGAGACCCACAAAGGGTAGATTATTTCCAAAGTTCCCAAAATATCCTTGGTAATCAACTCAAATTACAAAAGAACCAAGCATGAAATGACCAAAATATCCCTCTCAATTTGTGCATGAATTAATAAAATCAAATCTTTACATTAGTTCTTTGGTAACTTCACTTCCTATTCTTATTGTTTCTTATTTCTTATTTTCTTATTATGAGGCAAGTAATTAACCCTAATTTCCCAGCTCATTCATCATTTTTTCATGTTCCATCCTATTCCTTCTTTTCTGAGTCTTTTCTCTCATGTCATGGCAAAAGCAATGCAATAGGTTACATCCAATCCAAGATTCTCTTCCATGATAAAATGATAGTCAGCAAAAGTTTCTTTCTTATTATTTTTTTTTATTTCAAATTACTTGTAAAAAGGATTACAAAATGAACTCAAATCGTGAAGATTATAGAGAGAATTTGCTGTTTATATACAGACTTTTATTTTGGCATCAGTTTACATACATAGACTTTAGTCAACTTAATGACTAACTTTAACAATCAACTAACAACAAATTACTAATTAACTAATTAATAACCATAGGTTAATTTTAACTACAACCTCTAATACCCCCTTCAAAATGAATACAGATTTGTATTCCAAGTTTGGAAAAGGCTAAGTTGAAGTTTGTAGTTGAAAGACCTTTGGTGAAGCAATCTGTAAACTATAATTTAGAAGGTACTGGTAGCAGTTTAATAAGTACAAATTGAAGTTTATTCCTCACCACATGAAAATCAATGTTAATGTGTTTGGTTCACTCATGAAAAACTGGGTTTTGAGCAATATGAATGGCTGAAAGGTTTTCACAAAACAGAGGTGTTGCAGAAACTAACTCAATATGCAGATCCTTCAAGATATAACAAAGCCATTGAACTTCACACGCTGTCGAGGCTAAGGCACGATACTTTGTTTCTGAGCTACTTCTACTAACAGTATTCTGCTTCTTTGTTTTCCAAGAGATCAATGAATCTACAAGGAAAACATAGTAACCAGTTACTGATTTTCGAGTGTCAAGGCAAGTTCCCCAATCGAAGTCAGAATAGGCTTTGAGCTGGAAAGTTCCTTGAGCAGAAAAGAATAGTCCCTGACCCATACCGCCTTTTACATATCTAAGAACACGATGTGCAACATGAAGATGATCTGAAGTTGGTTTGTCCAGATATTGAGCCAATTGTTGTACTGCAAAAGTAATATCAGGTCTGGTTATTGTCAAGTACTCTAATTTCCCAACCAATTTTCTGTATTGAGTGATGTCATCTAGTGGTATGTATGAATCCTTTATGAGTCTTGTCTCTGGCAAAATTGGTGTTGGAATAGGTTTGGAATCCATGAAGTTCATGTCTGTCAACAAATCCAGTGTGTACTTCTTTTAGCAGATATTAATTCCCTGGCCAAATGTCCAATTTGAGTCTAAACCTTTCACAAGTTGCTCAATTTAAGTCTAAAGCTTTAAAGTGGACCAAAATTGAGTCTAAACGTTATCGATATGCACCAAATGAGGCCTAAATTAGACGGAAAATACTAAGTGAGGAACACGCGCTGTATTTAACGCGTTACAAGGTGGGGAAATGGTACTTCTAGCCACGTGGCTATTTTTAATTCAATTCAGAATTTTCGAATTTTGTTTTTTTAGGAAATTAAAAAGTAGATAATTATGTTTTTTTTTCCAAAAACAAATTTGTGCAGATTGGATAATTACATATTGGAATTTAGGGTTATATAATAAAATTTAAAATAGCATTTTTATTGGATAAATAAATAATGAAAACAAAATTTGAATTCCAGAATAAATCGGTTTAAAATTAGGGAAATGTAAAAAAATTGAAAAAAAAATTCAGACTAAGGTTGGAAAATTATGAATTCCAGATTTCTGTTTAGCATTTTTTTTCCTACGGAAAAAAGATTACGATTTTTTTCTTTTCTACCATCATATAAATATGACTCAAAGAGATAGATAATAACTGTTCCTCTTCAACGACAATCATGTTGTTCTCGCTAACATAGATACCGGCACTTTCTTCACATGAATTTGGCATATCAAGGCATATGTGCGAGAGAAGTTCAATATCAATATGATTGAAAACAATTTCCTTAACCTTTTCAGATCGAACCCAATTGAAATCTCTCTCAACATATCAAGTTTAGGCACCTTTTTCTCGTCAAGGAAGTTATAGATCTGGGATCTCAAAGGACAATTTTCCTTTTTTGTAAAGGCGTTGATTGGAAATTGAGCGAAGCAACATTGAATATCGACGAGCTGATTATATAGGGGTTTCTGATTTGGTAATTGATGTTAATTTGGAATACTAATTTTGGGGGTGGATTTAGGGTTTAGTCTAAATTTCAAAACTATTTGAGAAATTCAGTAAGGATGAGAAAGAATAGATAGATGTTTTAGGCTTTAGCCTAAGCAAAGAAGAGAAGATCCTTCAAAGGCAGAAATTCTAGTCTTCATAATAATGAGATGATAGCAGGGTTTGGTGCAAAAAAAAAAAAAAGATGATAGCAGGGGAATCGTAGAAACAAGAAAGAGAAACAAATTTTGAGATTTTGGGTGTTTGAAAAGAGAGAAAGAACAAAGTGTTTTAATTTTTTAATTTTAATGATTTTCTTTTTTAAATTGGGAAATAACGTGTTGTAAAATGTCATGTAATGCTATTTAAACATTAACGGCACGTGTCCAACACTTAGCATTTCCTGTCTAATTTAGGCCCAATTTGGTGCATATCGATAATGTTTAGGTTTAATTTGGCTCACTTTTAAGCTTTAGGCTCAAAATTAAGCAACTTGTGAAAGGTTTAGACCCAAATTGGACATTTGGCCTTAATTCCCTTCTTTGATCTTGCCAATTCCAATCCTAAGAAAAACTTTAGCTCACCCAAATATTTGATGCTGAAAAGATCATTTAGATGAGTTTTGATGTTATTTACTTCATTGATATCATTACTAGTAATGATGATATTATCAACATAAACTAGTAATGCAATGAAGCTATTTCCAGAAATCTTCACAAACAAAGTGTGATCTAACTAAGATTGTTGAAAACCATCTGTAAGTAATGCTTCTGTTAGCTTCAAATTCCATTGTCGACTTGTCTGCTATAAGCCATACAAAGACTTTAACAATCTGCAAACTTTACTTGATCTTTGCAAATAGCCTTCAAGGAGTTTCATGTAAACTTCTTCATCTAAATATCCAAGAAGAAATGTTGTATTCACATCACATTGTTGTAGAAACCATCCTTTCATAGCAACAATTGCTAATAAAGTTCTCACAGAGTCACAGTAGCCATTTTTGCCACTTGACTAAAAGTATCAAGAAAGTCCACTCCCTCCTGTTGAGTATATCCCTTAGCTACGAGCCTTGCCTTATAACATTTTATAGAGCCATCAACTTTCCTTTTAACTTTATAAACTCACTTGCAGCCAATTGCTTGATTTCCAAGGGGAAGATCCACTAGTTGCCAGGCTTTAGTGTTCTCTAGTGCTGCAAGTTCTTCAGCCATTGCCTTTTGCCAATTAGAGTCAGTTGCAGCTTCTTTAAAATTTCTAGGTTCCTTATCTTTGTCAAGAGTAGCTGTAAAAGCCTTATTCTTTGAAGATATTTGATTTAAGGAGAAAACTATGTCTAGTGTATGAGGGCTTGTTTTCTAAACTTGCTGAATTTTATTACATTTGAAATTTGTAAGGTAAGAAGGTTTTACTCTCTGTCTTGTACTTCTTCTAGGTGTTGGAGGACTAGGAATAATGTTTAGATAAAAAGTTTGAATGGTTAAAGTATTTGGTTGAGTGATAGTAGGAAGAACAATTTCTGGATTTTCTGGGTCTGATTGAACGTCATGAAGAACATGAAGAACAATCTGGGTTTGAGAAATATCACTTTGAACTTGTTTTTGTTGATTTGAACTATCTTTTTTTTTTTCAAAAGTAAAATTCATTGTCACAAACTTTCATATCTAAGTTTTCAGCAACTAAGAGTTATAAAAATGTACTAAATCCATCAAAAATGTGGACAAGGGCAGAGGTCAAATAAGCAAGTACAATTTAATTTGGGACCACCGCAATCTTCACAAACACAATCTCCACAAACACATCACAGACAATTCAATTTGCAATCTACACCACTGCATCGGGATCCACCAGTGGCATAGGAGGGGTGCGTCCAAAAATCCTCACGAACACATCACAGACCTTGCCAATGAGACTGGAGGAGTTGGAAGAGGTGTGTTGGATGCTGAATAGTAAGGAGTGCCTGTGTTAAGGTTAGTCACTATAAGAACAGGGTGGGTCTGGGTCACCGGAGGAGTTTCCATAAAAAACTTGTAAACCTCCATGAAGAAATCGAAAACCATCAGGAACACAATCCAGATATGCTGGAGGACGGACGACCACCACCAATTTCAGCTATGGAGGTTAGCAGCTATATCCCACTACCAAACACCAACTCTATCAACAAGACGCCTAGCCAGCCTTATAAAAGTCATGAGCCACAGGATGGAGGTGCAGACAAGGGGATATCCATTTTCTGGGATAACGAGTTCTCTGCGTACAACAACTCTCACAGAAGCCACCCATAAACTTATAAATGATATCGAAAAACTAAGAACGACTACCCGATCATGATTCGGAGACTCTAGCTCGTAGCCATCGAGAAAGAGGTTAAGAGCGGATACTGCCAAACCGAAGTAGTCCTTCGGAGACAGATCAGTTTTTGTTCAATATCCTTCTCATCCCGTGTTCTCCATGGGTTCTCGTGGATTAAATACTATTTGAAAACATATATTATGACTTTGTCTTCCTCCTTTGTTTATTATTGTTTTGTTTGTGCGTATTTGGTATATGCTTGAAACGTACCTATCATTATGGTCACAAATAAACTTAGAGACTTGTTCTTATCAGCTAGAAAAGAAGCACAATCCTCTTTAGCTTTGGATTTTGGGTGAATAGCCTTCAACATAACTAACTCAGTAATGAGAATGCATGTAAACACCACAAATTTGGTGAGCCGGTAACGCGGCCTGATGTTCGTCGCCACTCGCCTGAGCCGCAGCAGAAGTACTAGTAGTAGGTAAGGATGGTGAAGATTGATTTTGAATCTCTAAAACAACATCATTATCAATTAAGTCTGCAGAATTTTCAATCTATAATCTATAATAAAGAATATGCTTGTTTGTGCGGCTAGCGCCTAGATCGGTTAATCGTCTGAGTCTCTTTCGAGCACCTTACTATTCTCCTCTGAGAAAGCCGTATGAGAGAATTCCAAAGCCCAATTCTGTCATCATCATTGGGACTGATATAAACTGCAGAAAGTATCCAATCAGACTTATCGGGTGTCGAGATCAGAGCATGAACTACCTGAGAATAGAGCCATAATTTCCAAATTCACTTCCGCACCAGACTCTACCTTTTTTGTGCCCGGAAAGTAAGTCTTTTCACATCCTCGGAAGTTCAGTTATTGGGGAAAAGAATTTTTTGTGCTCGCATTGGATAAGGCTTTGGTTTGACAAGTTAGAGGTAGTGGTTTACTCCTCTCAACTGATACATGTTCTAGTCAGCCTTCCGGGGCTATCTGAGTGGCTGTTGATGTATAATAATAAAGAATATAATAGCAAGGTTTGTACCTTCTTTTCAAGGAGAGCTTGACACCTAGCATTAGTGAGTGCCTCTGCTTTTAACACCTAGCAAGGTTAAATTGCTCTCTTTTTGACGTTTGGGGCATTCTCATTGATTTTTGGTGTGGGTCCCATCCAATTAGGTTCTCTCATCAGTGGCGTAGCCAGCATTTTTTGTTACTGGAGTCAAAGTTTTCTCAAGTGAAGATAGAATATTGAAAGAACCAAAATAATAAGAGAAGTATTACCTTCACCATTTCCATTATTTTTGCTAAGTTTGAACCAAAACTTAAATACTAAGTTATTAATATTTACTTTTCGATAATTATAAATTGACTTATTTTGTTATATTGTATATTAGCATCAAAATGCATTTTTTCAGTGAGCTTATGTTCAAATTTACAATTTCTAGAGGGACCAATATCTTAAAAGAAAAAAATATAGGGGTCAATAGCCTTATTTTCATTTCTAAGTGAGGTCAAAAGTCTTAAATCTCTCTTTTAAATAGGGTTATTTTATAATTTTTTTCATATATAAAATAATGAAGTTTTAGATTTGACCCCACTCTCCCTTGTCTCTCATTATAGTAATCAAAGCTCATTATTATGGTTCGTGGATGCTATATTAATGGACAAAATATATAGCTAATAGCAATAAATCTCGGGGAGTCGAGGCGTGTGATATATGTACACCCATTATACCCATCTCACACTCACCTTCTCTCTTGATCCTCTTAGGAACAAACTGATTATTTCATTGAAATATGAGAAAGATAGGTATGAGAGGTGGAGATTTGGGTGCATAAAAATCATTTTCTTTTCGGCTTAAAACCCTTTTTGACTCTGACGATTCAAAAAGTAACAATTTAACCATCTAACCCTTTTTGGACAATTTTGCCCTCATTTCAATTTTTTGGCCAATTTAGCCCTCAGAGCTGACATTAAGCCTTTTCTTCTACCAAATCACAGAATATAAAAAACAGAAACATCAGAGAGTGATGACTCACTCCATGCTCATATATGCACAAAGAAGAAATTGAACAAGAACAAATATATATCTAGATAATACATATATCATCATTATCATTATGAAAAAATGTTCCTAAGAAATGCTAACACTTATCTGCAACTATATTAATAAATAAATATAAAGCTCTAGGCAAGTAAAATCTTTCCTTCACTTGCCTTTCTTTTGGGAAATCTAAAGACAGAAATGAAGTGGGTTATAAGATAAACCACTTAAACCAAGAACTAGCAGTTAAAAAATTGTCTCCAAAGGGTGAACACTTCAGATGAATGTAACATATATAATAGCATAATAAGAACATCAAGTGAATAATGAAGGTGAATATATAATGGCTAGCTAGAGAGAGCTCATCATCATCAGTTCTTCTTCCTTCTCTGTTTAGTCAAGCCCACTCTTTACGGATGTCGAACGTATAGTTGATCTCCAAGTAGCACTTGTTATCATCATCAAGAAACTGAAACAAAGGGGAAATCAGTCAATTAGCCAACTTGCTCAAAACAATGCCAGCAGAAAGCTAGGACAATGACATGATCAAGGAATTAATATACAGTTCAGCATGGACCATATATTTTAGCTAAAGATAGCTAAACAAATGATAAGTTAAATGAAATCCATGGGCCAGACATGTACCATAGTCCATAAGATAGACTAAGCAATTAAGTTAGAGATGATGGATGGACCATCATTCATATGAAGGTAGTTGGGATAACTCAAGTGAAAGAAACAGATAGAATATATGAATTTGATCACAAGTTTAAGAAATTTTTTGATATATATATATATATATATGTTGAATGTATATAGAAAGGAGATATAGAACTTAGTTTGAACAAATTACCTTTGATTTTGCAGTATATGATCCTCTAGCAAAAAAACCCGAAGGGGCTATCTCTTCTGGCATTTCATGTGTGTAAGGCTCCAGCTGAGGGCTAAAGGTTCCAATCATCTCCTTTGTGCTGAAAACTGGACAAAAAAAAAAAAAAAAAGAAGAAAAGATTCATTTTAAGGCAGGCTTTCAAGTGTTTTGTACCTTCAAAATTTTGGCAAATGTTTAGACTTAGGAGGCTTACCCTTAACACCTGTTTTCCAAACAATATTGGTGTACCTGAGGCCAGATACAATGTTGTTGCCAACTTGGAAGGAGAATTTGAGGCGATAATGGCTACCTTCTTTGAGAGTAAACCACAATCCCTCAGGCTTTCCATCTTCTGGAATTGAAAGATCAATATCAGCTCTATCAGGGGACACGATTGACACGCTAAGCACCTTTACTTCTGGATCAAGTGTTTCTGCAATAAAAGGGACAGACAAACCATATTCAATATTTGCAAATGGTGCTTAGAAGTAGGATCATGATTTTTTTTTTGGGGGTAAATTTTAGAATTCTCATTTCACAATAATTGCAGAATCCTGCAGAAATGAGAAAACCAACAAAGTCTAGACATACATATATTATTGCCACCAGAATGGTAGAAAATGCTACATTTGAAAATGTCAATGAAGTTGGTAAAATGTATAAAATCCAGTGATTGACATAGTTCTTGATTTCTTTATCTCAATTATGTGATGACAATGGAAGACTGCTAAACAATCTCACAAATAATTCAGAAAATCTTTCATAGACAAGCATCATAAATCTTTGACTTTGGAATTTGAAAACTCTTTTCCTTCAACAAAACTTGATCATGCAACAGAATCTTCAAAAAAGAAAATAAAACTAAAAAGAGAGGGAATGAAATTAAAAATTTTCAAATCTGCGAGGCTGCAAAATTATTAATTGGGGTGAATAAAAAAAAGGCATAAATGCCACTTTGCACCCTTAAGTTTGTACGGACTGCCACTTTGCCCCCAATTTTTTTATTTTGACCAAAACGCACCCTAAAGTTTTATTTTTGTGCCACTTTGCACCCTCCGTCATGGTAGGACAAACGATTCTATCACGGTGTCCGACGTAGCTCGCCACGTGTACCAAAAAGTGACATGTGGCACGCCACATGTACCAAAAAGTGACATGTGGCACGCCACATGTACCAAAAAGTGACATGTGGCACGCCACATGTACCAAAAAGTCGTGCCACATGTACCAAAAAGTGACACATGTCACATCACGTGTACCAAAAAGTGACACATGTCACACCACGTGTACCAAAAAGTGACACGTGGCATGCCACATGTTTCAAAAATGGCACGTGGCATGCCACGTGCACAAAAGTATACATGCCACGTGTCACTTTTTGTCCACGTGGCATGCCACGTCGGACGTCGCGATCAATTTGTTTTGTCCTACTGGCGGACAGAGGGTGCAAAGTGGCACAAAAATAAAACTTTAGGGTGTGCTTTGGTCAAAATAAAAAAGTTGGGAGCAAAGTGGCAGTCCGTACAAACTTAAGGGTGCAAAGTGGTATTTATGCCAATAAAAAAAACATGAGTATACCTCCAATGTTGTCAATATCCACACTTCCAAGAAGCTGCTCCTTCCATTTCCTTAAGCTCTCATCATCCTATATGATATACTCAAAACAATGATCACCAGTAATAATTTGATAAAAAATCCATGCATTTTTATATTTGACTTAATAAAATAAACCCACCAATATAAATATTCATGAAAAAGGAAGAAAAATTACCTTATCTTTCTCAAGCTGGGCTTTGAGGGTGCATTGAGGACCCAACTGAATTGCCCGAGGCTCATCATCATTATCATCATCTTGATCAGTTGCATAGAAAGAGGATTCACTCATTTGCCGGCTGCCTAATTTCTGAGCTCCTGCTTCATCCTCGCTTTCTTCTTCAGTTCCCTTCTTCTTGTCGTCTTCAAGCCCCATCTTACTGCAACTTGGTACAGCACCAACCGCCAAAGACATCAACTCATCCAACAGTGGAAAAGAAAAAATAAATAAATAAATAAAAAGAACAGAACACCAAATCACTTGAAACAGAGCAAAGACAAGACAGGCAGAGAGGGAAGAACAAAGTACAAGGAAACTGTTTGACAAAAGGTACCAGTTAGTTTTTGTATTACTGAAATTTAAAAAATAAAAAAAGGTAATAATTGTCTGTGGCTAAAGCAAAAGACAAAGGGGAGAAAAGACAAAAATGGAAAACTGGGAAAGGGTTCTTGATGTTTATTGTCTCCAAGCTTTTCGTGGTGTTTCGTTGAAAAGCTCAAATGCACGAGGGAGGGAAAAAATTAGGCTAAAAAAGAGCAATGGGGTAGTTTTTGTTTGCAAGTTTGAAAGAAATGGTCTTGTGGTGATCCGGAATCTAATGGTATATTTATTTGTAGTTAAGAGTCATGGGAATACATGACAGAGGCAGAGCATGATTTCAGGGAAGAGTTTTGGAGCCTCAAATGGTGGGGGGATTTTTGCATTAGCTGTTGGTTGCGCTTTTGACTCTTAACATACGGAAGGAAAAAAAAATTAAGTGTAGAGGTTGAATTATGGCGAAAAGAAATTTTAAAAAATGGCTAAGGTAAGGGAATTTAATGAAACAGAAAGAAAAATGGATTCATGACATGAGTTATGAGCTGGTTTTGTCAATCACAATGGTCCCATATATTTTATGACTTTTGAGTTTTGAGGCATTCAATTAGAGTGGTCCCTTGTGGAGGAGGTTTAATAAAGAGTAGAGTGTTCTTTGGTTTTTGGTTAAAAGAGTAGAGTATTCTTTGGTTTTGGTTGAATTTGAATTATTTTTGGGGCTGGGCCAATATTTCCTTATAGGACTACTAAGACAATGGACCTCTTTTAGTTGTGGGTTGAATGGTATATTTGTACAAATTGGATTCAGCAGCCCAAATATCCAAACAATGTTAGCAAGTAGCAACTCCAAGTTGCATCATGTTAACTGCCCTTCGACCTAATTCCACCAAAAAAAAAAATTCCGAACGACTTAAAAGAATAAAAAGTTGATCCAAAACAACTGTGGAAAAAAAAAACTAGAATTTCTACATAATTGTATGGAGAAAACCATTATTGGAAGAACTTTACTCCATAGAAGGCTAATCTGATTCGAACAAGGTTAATATGTAGAAGCAAAAACTTTTAAATTTGATTGAAAGGAAAAAAAAATACCAAAACACAAAGAACTTTTATTTAATTTTATTTAATTTGAAAAACTCAACTCACAAGAACACAAAGAACTTTTATTTAATTTGAAAAATTCAACTCACAAGAACAATAATTTTGATAGATAACCCTAGGTTTCAACAGCAAATTCCCAAGTCTCACACACAACATATAATCTGGAGTTTCTTGGAGTCTCACCCAAAACCCTAGACACAACACTCTATTTATACTAGAAAATACTAAAACCCTGATGGATCCACTAAATAAAAACTCTCAATTAAATTAAACTTAATTAAATAAATAAAGAGCTCATACAAATATTATTGGACTTGATTTAATTCCAGCAACTTATAAATATTAAAAAAAAAAGTTTTTTTTTCTCTCCCTACAGGCTATAAGTGGGAGCTTTTTTTTTCCGATTTTATTTTTAATTTCTTTCTTTGAATTTGAAATGATCTGAAATCGAATGAATAATTGTAATGATTTGAATTTAAGATAATAAAAATTTGAGCCAACCGACCTTATAATTATTAATTACCACTTGTAGCCTCACGAGCATTGCATGTAGCAGGGTGATAGTTAATGCATTTTTTTTTTTTTTGTGCAAGGGTGATAGTAAATGCATTGGGTTCAAATAACTCCTTCCTTTGATTTTCCTAAACCGAAGGTAGATGTCATGTCAATGCATGTAACCTTAAAGGAGAGCCGGTAATTATGTGCTCATATCATATGTCCTATCCAGTATCCACCCCGTTACCAATTTTACATGGGTTCATCGAATTTGTGATCATAGGGGTTGCTTTCACTGAATTTACATGAGATGTCACTGTTCCGAGTTGAGAGGTTTTTTTTTTTTTTTTTTTTTTGGGGAGTCTAGAAATTGAATTGCTAAGTTAGTTGTATTTGTATATTGGAATTGCTCTTGTCCTCGCGTGAGACGTTTTTTAGGCCCAATTCTAGCGTTTTCCTAACCTAATGGGTTTTTAGACGCTAGATTTCCTAACCGCAATGCTCCATATACATATTGGATAACTATCTCATCTATATATAAGATTTTTCCTAAACTATATTAGCACTTGTAAACACTTCTAAGAAATCATACTCAATTTTTCTGAAATTTATACTATCATTTTCCGTGTTTTTCTTATTTGTGCTTATGCTATATGCCTAGTGTTAAGGGTCAAATGTGGGATAACCAAGCCCATTTAAACACAAAAATCCCAATTTTTTTACCATGGGCAAAAATACTAAAATACCATATTTTATCACATTTTCACAAAGTACCTCATCAAAGCCCACCACATTTATAATAGGTCACCAACACACTTCATACACATTAAAAAGAGGCCCAATATATTTCACACACACATTAAGGGGTCCAGAACCCATGTTCTCAAAAGGCTCAAAGAGTTGCCAATGAAAGCCCAAAGTTTACTAAGTCGACACATGAAGACAAGCATTTCTCATTTCTCACGACAAAGGAGCATTCACCATCACATTTTCACATTTTCACTATTTTATCACATTTTCACAAAGTACCTCATCATAGCCCACCACATTTATAATGGGTCACCAACACACTTCATACACATTAAAAAGGGGCCCAATATATTTCACACACACATTAAGGGGTCCAGAACCCATGTTCTCAAAAGGCTCAAAGAGTTGCCAATGAAAACCCAAAGTTTACTAAGTCGACACATGAAGACAAGCATTTCTCATTTCTCACGGCAAAGGAGCATTCACCATCACAAGACAACAAAAGCATCTTCAGCGCCGCTCGGGGGGAAACCAGAGATGCCACAGGAAGATGCCGATACAGGAATATTGCCAAAGGGAGTAACATTTACTGATGAATAATTATTCTCATGCTTAATTACGGCATCAAAGCCTAATTACCGCAACACAATACACTAATTATTTCTAATCCACAGAACACATAACATGGACCAAGCCCACGGCGGGAAAACACTTTGAAGATGTGGCTTGGAGACATGTGAAGATGGGAATCTGCCAGGGGTTATTTTTGGAAGGGACAATTTGCTTGGAGGTTGATCCCACTTCAAAGATAACACTATGGCAAAACAAAAAGGGAAAGAATCCTGCAGCGGTTTACTTACTGCCGAGAATCTCGGAGATGAAATTGACCCAGCACTTGTAAAGGCAAAATAATTCAAAAACAGGAAAAGCAAATTTGTGCACAGGCCCGATATGGAAGATTCCATGGCAGAGGGTTGGTGAAATCTTTCGGCAGGAATCCTGCCGTAGAAGGCACCGTACCGCAGTGGAGACATTATAAATAATCTCACAGCAATCTTCATCTTCAACCTGGGGAACGCCTAAAGCTCACTTTTCTTCTATAAATTACTTCCCACTTGCTTTTCTTTGAATTCTTTCCCTTTAGCTACCATTCCCATCTTCTTTCTTCAAGCCCATCTTTCAAAGTGTAATCCCATTTGGTTAAAGCAAATAAAGATGCAATTTTTTCTTTCAATCTTAAGTTTATGGTGATGTTTTGTTCTTGGAACCAAATAACAGGGAAAAATAGAGCTCATATCATCCTATCCAATAAGCCAGATCTGCGGTAAACACCCATTCGCCGCAGTATTTTTGTCGCTAGAATTTGTTGTCTTTTGAGCTTCCTGCGGGATCTGTCCTTTAAATCTGACTTCTGTTTAGATCATCGCGGCAATAGTCTATTTACTATTTTCCTCTAGAAAAACTCTATTTCTATTCGAAAAAGGGGTCGGCCCAAACCCATTGCAGCCGAGACTAGTTAGCCCATATTTGCCGCACTAAAAGCTCCCCACATTTTATGGCGACTCCACTGGGGAGCTGACAAAACATTGAAGAGGAAATATGCCGTGTCAAAGAGCGGTTCGGGTGGGAAGTAAGAATGTGCTTGCGGAATCTGTTGATGTCCAAGACGAACATGTCGAGTCTTCTTCCGAGCACAACCAACCAAATTCGGCACCCAAGCAGTCCAAGCACCCGAATCTCACGACGGTGATGGTAGAACTTGCTCGAGGAATTTACCAAGGTCAACTGGAGATCTTGGGGGCCTTGAGATACATTAGAACCCGTCCCACAAATGGGAGGCACTCTCAGGACGGCAGTAAGTGCCAAACTCCCCCTGATGGCGAAAATGCACCGCAAAGAAACACAGAGAAACCCAGCAAAGGAAAGGAGCTACCGCCATAGTCTCAACCGCGGCATTCTTCCAGTAGTAGCCGAAACATGTGCATCAACCACGACACTCTTCCCCATTTTGGGAGCCATGGTCCCAACCGCGACATCCTTCCCAATAGCCGAGATATGTGCAGAAAGGCTCTCTGTGACCATGGTGTTATCTTTAATTGCGGGAGGAAGGTTAGCATCCCTTGACGAGGCAGGGGTCTAAGGCCAAAGTAGGAAGACCTGCGGCAAAAGCGAAAATTGAATTCAGTACACAACATAAGGCATGAGATTCCAGCAGAGTAACTAACACCACTGCCACAAAAAGGGCAAGAAGTGTCAAAGTATATACGGGATAAAAGAAAATTCGCAAGAACAAATTCACAAGACCACCGCCAAATTAGTCAAGTCGCTGAAATTAGAGACCAAATCGCGGCACACAAGTCAGTCAATCAAAGTCACAGCAGCAGCGACAAACAACAAACGAGGGTCAGGCAACCCGTTTTCAACAAAAAAAAAGGGAAAAGAAAGAGGATCTACAAAACCCTGGCCCGCCGTCAAAGCCAGCAACAAGCGGCAACCAAGGTGCCAACTGTGGTGGTCATGTCAGTAAACGGCGTGTGGCTTGAGCCCAAGCCAAGCTGTGCAACAACAACAGAGATTAAAAGCAGCGACGTTCAAAAAAAAAAAAGAAATTTGCAGAAACCCTAGCCCACCGCCGATGGGCTCAGGAGAGGCAATCGAGGCCACTACAGCAAGCAGCCGCGGCAGCGACTCAACCCCAAGCCGTGCAATAGCAACAGCAGGGAGACCAACGATAGTGCTCCAACAGCGAAAAAAAACAACAAAAAAGGGGGGAAGGAGATGAAGTGCGATGGAATAAAAGATAAAGAAGAGAAGAGGATTATACGATCAAGCAGAGGAGAGTTCGATCAAATCAGAAGGGCGAATGTGAGAGATGAAGGAAAAGACAGCAAAAAAGAAAAAAATAAGAAGCATGAAAAGAAAAAGAAATAAAAGGGGAGAAATAAAAGAATTAAAAGGAGATGAAGGGAATAAGGGAAATACGTCTACATGAGATGGAGAGTTCTTTTTAAAAAAAAAGAAAAAGAAAAAAAAGTTGTCTTACGGAATTGGAGAGACATCGTAGTAGAGATGCAGCACTGAGACGATGCAGTGGGATAGACGCGGCAAAGAAGCACATGCATATGAGATGCGGCATCAGAAGCTCATGGCAGACATGAAATGCGGCGCAACACAACACAAAGAGATGCGGCGAAATAACAAAACAAGCATAAAACAAAAGCACTTTATGGAAAAAGAAAATACAACTTACTGCACTAGGCACCTAAAGCTAAAAGCCGTTGCGGCAAGCCATTGCAGTAACTCCAAACTGCCAAAACCCTGCAACTAGCCAAAATTAGCACAATTGCCGCAACTAGCCAAAGATGCCGCAGCAACCCAAAAATTGCAAAATTGCCGCAAGTACCCAAAATTCCAAAAATTGCCGCAACTAGCCAAAATTACAAAAACCCTGTAACTAGTCAAAATTATCGCAACTAGTCAAAATTGCAAGAATTCCGCAACAAGACAAAATCATCAAGGCACAACAGTACATCCAAATTTTGCGAGGCCCAAAAAAAAAGAAAAGATCCCAACTTACCACCTTGCAGTTACATTCAAATCAATATTCCATCACAAAGCAAGGTTTATGGAAGAATCAAATGATGCGTGAACCTTCAAGGAACTTGGCATTGCAACATCGGAAGCTTAATTTTGCACTTTTGAAAATTAAAGCTCCTTCATCATTCAACACAGGGGGCTATATTATCATCTTCAAATGAGGTCCAACACTTGGGGGCTTCAAAAGCACATGTCAAAATGGAAGAGGTCATTGACGACCATCAATGCAACACTTTACCGCAACACCCAATTGCTTATGTTTGTACAAGTCTTGTGGTTCAAGCCTCAAACCTCAGTTTCCATGCCCAAGTTGATCAAAACTCTTATATGGTTCTAATACATCATCACACAATGACCATGGCATGGACAACACATGCAACACAGTCCATTGTATGGTCTTCCTTCATATTGCGGTGATAGCAAACACATCATCACTGGGCAATAATTGCGGGGACACCACATACAACACAGTCCCTCCTATGATTCTTGCTATACTTTCACATTGCGATTGTAGCCGAGGCAGTTCCCAAATCTGGCAGTCCTCCGCACAATCCTCAATACCGCTCCTAGGACATGAATTATTCACACACAACATCATGGCGGTACTCCACACAACACACTATAGGAGTGGCTCCCCTGGCCTATGGCAACTCCAACCAGCGGTGAGGTAGTTCCCACTACATGGCAAACCTCCCTGGTTTCTCGCACAGCCCTTCACACACAATTTGGCTCATCTCACAAAACTCTTCATACTCTGAGCAATCTTACACACTTAAGCATCAAGATTAGACATCGCCCATTTTGATCCTTTGATGCATTCACATCAACACATCCTGCAAAGGAAAGCAAAAATCTTGATTCTCTCACACATATGTACTTACTGCAACATACAATGGCTAAACACATCCTTCAGCCATCATTATCACATTATCTCACAAGTCGCTCCATGAAACTCATGGCAATAGCATCAAGTCATCAACAAAGTGCTGCAATAAGAAGTAATTCATCTACACATGAGTGGAAAAATTCTTGTCAACAAGTACTATGGCAGCATAATGTTTCCAGAAGTCAATGCTCATGGCACAGAAGATTTGGTACCTACAACAGCGACACATATGGCAGAGTTACTCACAAAATGGGTAATCAAGCACAAAGTAGATCAAATCACTTGCGAAAACTCAATATCACAAAAGAAGGAAGTTAAGCTGTATGGCAGTCAAAGTGTCTTTCAAAAAAGTTCACAAAACGGAAGTGGCAATTCACCACCAGCACAAATGGAGATTCTTATTTTTCAGCAATTTATACCGCTCATTACAAGAATCCATAGGCACAGCAACACTCACAAGAATCTATGGCAGCCAACATAAAAACTCTATGACAGTGTCGACATCAAGGCGAGAAAACTTGTGGCATTCATCCAAGCATCTTCATGGCTGTAGTTTCTGCAAAGAATTCATGGCATTGTGAATCATCATATTCTACAACTTCATTGGAGGCACCATCATAGAAAAATAAAACATCCAACCACCAAAATCGTGTGGCAGCAGCAGAAAGTTGCGGCAAAAGCAACATGGTTGCGGCAGAGACAGAATTATGACAAAGGCAAAGCTCTTACAGAATCTTCCATGGCGATAGCTATCACAACAATACTCAGAGCACATCGCTCTTCAAAAATCAAAATGGTTGGATGCTTCTCACATCCATGGCAGCATCCTACTCCTCAACACTGCCGACAATAGTATTTTGGAATCCTGACATCCTCAGCTCCTACGACAGTACTAGAATTCTCAACATCACCAGAGAAAGAACATACTTTGTGTCAACCCTGCGGCAATTGTTGATGGCACTTCCATTAACACCATCACTTGTCGCCATGGAGACACTTTTCAATGGCACCTGCGGCAGTAATCCCATTTCCTAGCGGTATCAAAAATTCATAAATTAACCAATGGTGATCAACACATAGAGATTGTGATTTGAAGAATTCTGCCGTAACTCACCGCCAAGCCACATGTTCAAGATTCCTGCCAAGCCAAAGTTTGCTTAGTCGACACATAAAGACAAGCATTTCTCATTTCTCACGGCAAATGAGCATTCACCATCACACGGCAACAAAAGCAGCTTCAGCGCCGCTCGGGGGGAAACCAGAGATGCCGCAGGAAGATGCCGATAAAGGAATATTGCCAAAGGGAGTAACATTTACTGATGAATAATTATTTTCATGCTTAATTACGGCATCAAAGCCTAATTACCGCAACACAATACACTAATTGTTTCTAATCCACAGAACACACAACGTGGACCAAGCCCACGGCGGGAAAACACTTTGAAGATGTGGCTTGGAGGCATGTGAAGATGGGAATCTGCCAGGGGTTATTTTTGGAAGGGACAATTTGCTTGGAGGTTGATCCCGCTTCAAAGATAACGCTATGGCAAAACAAAAAGGGAAAGAATCCTACAGCGGTTTACTTGCTGCCGAGAATCTCGGAGATGAAATTAACCCAGCACTTGTAAAGGCAAAATAATTCAAAAACAGGAAAAGCAAATTTCTGCACAGGCCCGATATGGAAGATTCCATGGCAGAGGGTTGGTGGAATCTTTCGGCAAGAATCCTGCCGTAGAAGGCACCGTACCGCAGTGGAGGCATTATAAATAATCTCACAGCAATCTTCATCTTCAACCTGTGGAACGCCTAAAGCTCACTTTTCTTCTACAAATTATTTCCCACTTGCTTTTCTTTGAATTCTTTCCCTTTAACTACCATTCCCATCTTCTTTCTTTAAGCCCACTTTTCAAAGTGTAATCCCATTTGGTTAAAGCAAATAAAGATGCAATTTTTGGTTTCAATCTTAAGTTTAAGGTGATGCTATGTTCTTGGAACCAAATAACAGGAAAAAACAGAGCTCATATCATCCTATCCAAGAAGCCAGATCTGCGATAAACACCCTTTCGCCGCAGTATTTTTGCCGCTGCAATTGGTTATCTTCCCAGCTCTTTGTGAGACTCGTTCTTTAAATCTGACTTCCTTTCAAACCATCGCGGCAATAGTCTATTTCATATTTTCCTCTAGAAAACCCTATTTCTATTCGAAAAAGGGGTCGACCTAAACCCTTTGGAGTCGAGACTAGTTAGCCCCTATTTGCCGCACGAAAAGCTCCCCACACCTAGTTAGTATTCCAAGTTCCAACTAATTATGATGAAGATGAAACCTTATTAACTAATTTTGTTCATGAACATAAGTAGACATCGCTCCAAACATATTCACGGGAGTGGAATTTAGTCATTTACGGTGCTTTACTTATCTTTCTACCAACAATAGAAAAATTACATATATGTCATAGTAAATATTGATTTCTTGTACATGACTAGAATTGGCCAAGACTAAATCTCTTTTAGTACCTTTGTGCCAAAAAAAAAATCTCTTTTAGTAGCTATTAAATAAGATTCTGTAAACTCAAATCAATATTGGGAAACCTTTGATGAACTCACCAATAGGTGAATTAATTCAACTGTAATTAATCATCCGAATGAAGAAAATTTACCCTCATAATCATGAATGGAGTTGAACCAAAACAAAGGGTTAATAAATTTTAATTTCCGCAAGAAAAAGAATCAAATAAGATCCATCCTCTCCAACGCAAAAGGGCTTAACTTTGGATCATCCAATCTGTCAACGGAATCATCATGCATGGCAAAGGCAAACCCTCGTGACCCATTTCCACCTCCTCACCCTCATTCTCCAATCAAATCCAAATAATGACATGATACGGATTTGATCATCATCCCACGTGGTCGGTGATCTGCTTGACACGTGTCGTCCTCTCATTGGGCGGAAGGGGCAACAACGTCTCTCGTGGGCTCCACTTTGGTGGGGCCTATAACACCGCCCACTCAGAAATTAGAAAGACCCCAAAAGGCCTAGTTGGCCAACTTTTTTTTTTCTTTTGCAGAGCAGCCGAAGATGGAAAAGACTCGAAAAATAGAAAAAGGAGAAAAGAAAAGAAAAGAAAAGAAAAGAAGGATTTGTTGGATTTTGAATTGAGAGGCAAAGACATCAGCCAGGGACCAATTTTTACAAATCTCGATGCAACAATCAGGTGCCTGCTAGCGTACGAAGTTTTCAATTACCTTAGCATGTTCCTTTAGCCTTTAGCTTGGGATCCACATATTCCCTAAGATAACATGCATGTCATCAATAATCCAGACTTGGGCTCATCATATTGCTATCTTCAACTTCAACAGGAGCTCATTTTTTTGACTTTAATTTACAGTTTCTGAGATTATTGTTAGACCCTCTATAAATTTCTCGGAAAGCGAATTAAATTAGTTATATAACATCAATTTTGCAAGTTATAGACCGTGGACTCTTGATCTAATGATCATGCCTAAAGGCAAGGTTTGGCCCTGATATTTCCTCCCCGATGACAAAAATAATAGTCATTAGAGAGACTCGAATCTAAGACCATTTCAATTTCATTGAGCTGCACAAGATCATGAACTAATTGAACCAAACCTTGGCAAATTGCACGTAAATATGTAATATTTGAAGTCTAAGGATGAAATTAATGCTAGCTAGTATATATAGAGTAAGTCGACAATATGAAGGAAGCATGGGGAAATGATCATGCACCGTGATAAATCCAACTCAGCCAAGGGTCGAAAACAATAGTAAAATTGCATCATGAATAAATAATGTCAGCATCTAGGGACCCATTGCCCATTGGCCTTTCTATAATTCTTATATAAGATGTGGAAAGGTTTTCAACTTTTGAACCAAAAAGGAGGCACAAAGCCGTGGTCCAGTCCAGTGTAACCCTTGCCACATCAGAATTTGATTCGTTTCTTACAAGTAAATTATACCTATTGGTTCGTATAATTTTTCATACTTGTGTTTGTGTCGCATGGTCATGGATGGTCGGCCAAACTTTACTTTCCATATGTAAGTTGCGCCTCCATCTCTCCATCACACTTAATTGCTTCACTAAGCCTATCATTATTAAATTTGCCTACCTGTTTTCATTCTTAAAACTGAAAAAAATTAAAAGGTCGACTCCTTCCATATTATGAACGAAATTATTATGAATATTACAAAGGAAAAACCCTTCACATTATTTACTTTGTTAATTCGTGAACTCGATTTCTTACCAACAGTCACGTGATCTATTAGAGTGTTGAATTTTTAATTTCCGATTTTTTAAAAGAAAATTATATAAGGAATTTGGTCTATATATGTTAGTATATGGTGTAGTAGTGGCATAGTTAAGTGATGGGAAATGAATAGAATATGAATGGATGATAGGAAGGTCACCTCCAAGGCAGACTGCACAAAGCACACAATCAACAAAAACCAACAAAGAATGATGATGGCTTAGATGAAAATGGGTTCCATTATTTCTATATATCTGTCTCCATAATCAAAAAGTTTTAAAGAATTATTAAAGTGTAATTAAAATATATTACTAGCATATTACCTCATCTCCAAGACAGACTTTATAATTTAACATTATTGCCAAACATGCTAATTACCTTGTAGTCAGTGAGATGAGGTGTCAAATCCCAAGATTCTTCAATTGCACCCACCACCCTCTCCTCTTTTCTTATCAACTTTTAGGCCCTTTACAACCTCTACTATATATAACCCACTCTCCTTGATCATCTCTTCATAACTCAATTTGCCTTCAATTATATATCTCTGCTTCTAGCATAGTTCATTTCTTTGTAGTTCTTATTACATTTCATTGAGAATCCTATCCTATGGCTACTGCTGAGGTATTGAATTCTTATTATCAAGTTCTCCATTTGAGGCTTGATTAAGTTATACCATATTCCTTTTGTGTTCATTGTTAGATGCCATTTGTCACCTTATCTTGTTTTAACCGATTGGATTCATGAAAATGAAGATCAAATCAAGCGATGATCATGATCTTGATATTCATTTTCGAAATCCATTCTGTATTCCTTTTTTCACCTGTTACTAGGGTGATTAATTAGCATGCTAAAAATCTTAGTGCAAACGAAATTCTGATCATCCAATAAGAAATTCAGTATTATGTATATATATTTGATTCTCTTAATAATAATTATTTGATGTGTATTGTGTAGGTTGTATCAGTTCAAAACGCACTTCATGAGGAGAAAGCTACTGAAGAAGTAGTCAAGGTTCAAGAAACTAAAACAGAAGAAGTAGTCGCTGTAGCTCCTGCGGCAGAACCAGAAGCAGTCGCTGAAGAGCCAAAGGAAGCAGAATCTGAAGCACCCGTGGCTCCCGAGCCTGAAGCCCCCGTTGAAGTCGAGACCAAGGAGGTGGTCGAAGAAGAGGCCAAGGTTGTCCCCGAGACTGAGGAGCCAGAAGTTGAGAAGAAAGAAGAGGAAATATTTACTACTCCTACTGAAACAGTAGCAGAGCCAGTTGCTGAAGAAACCAAAGAGACCCCTGAAGAAACTGTCGAAGAAACCAAATTAGAAACTACAGAGTCCGCCGAGGCAGCAGCAGCAGCAGAACCAGAAGCGGCGGCAGCAGAGGCCCCAGTGGAAGAAGCACCCAAAGAGGAGGAAGTTGCAAAGGAAGAAGAAAAACCAGCCGAAGCTGAAGAGCAGGTTGAAACAGCTGAAACAGTTCCAGCTGAGAAAACTGAGTAAGAAGCTTTTGAGAATTATTGCGGATCAAAATCATCAATGGAAGTCTGTCTAGTGGCTCCTACTACTGTTAGTTAAGTTTGCATGTCCTCCAGTCATCAATTAGTTTTCTATCTGCTGTAATAAGAATGTAGACTAAAATGGGTGAGGCTTGGGGCTAGGAAATGGAAATGACCAACCAATGATAACTTGCCATGTGGCAGCAGGGAGAGTGGTAGAAATGCTTCAACTTTCATTGGGAGGGATTTTTATGCTTAATTAATCTCTGTTTCTTTGTAAGGGATGGGTTCTTGGTCTTAAGCAGGTTGCTTAAATTTTATTACTATTTTGCTTGTATGTTTATTAGAAGAGGCAGTTTATTGCCTGTTTGTCTTTGATAATAATAAATTTCTTAGTCTCTTTTGTTTACCATTGTTTCTACTATCCAATTTCATCCAAATATACCCAAAATCAGCAACAAATTAGCATATTTATTCATATTTTTGTTGAGAGTTGGTGAGTCTCCATCCTTTTCCATACAAATTCTGCTGCTTTTATTTAATACTACTATGATTTGAACACCCTCCTACTCCTTCATATTTTTGGCCAAGTAGTTGAAAAAAACTTTATGAGAAATTTATAATGCAACTTCCTAGTACGTGTTATATCTACCTGTAGACAAGTTTCTAAACAACCCAATTTGTACAAATTTATAATGAATTATTGAAGTGTGATTATGATACTGATTATCCACCACATTAATTTAATTCATTGGTGAATGGTGAGCCTTTTCTAGTGGGAAATCTCTTAAACATGAGAAGACGTGTGTGTTGATTGCAAATTTGTACCATCATTTAGTTTTAAGAAAAGAGAGTTCATATATAGGCCAATATTAAATTAAATTGTTAAGAAGTTGATCAGGCAGCTTCCCTGTCGAATTAACGTTTGCCCCATCTGAGCCAATTAGTGTTAACTTCATCAAAGCAGCCATTTCCCCAATTATGGACAGACCAATTTTCTGTCTCCATCATATGAAATCAAGCTAAATTTTCAAGTTATCTAGAAAACTATTTATAGAAAATGGCAATCTTTTAAATTTCAGAAAACTTACAATCTCAATTCCAAAAAAGGCTAAATTAGAAATCGGAGCTATATATATATATAAAGCGAATTGTCAATTGATCAACCTCAATCCATTTGATAGCGCTTCTGCAATGAGAAGCTTAAAAATGTATTGTTTTCTCACCACAACATCAACATGTTATCAATGAGCGTTTAAACATTTTATCAGTGATTAATACATTATTATCTCCTCTCCAAAGAATAGAATTCAAATGCAACGCAAGTCAATCTAAATTTTGAAGTTATGTTTGGAGACCATTTCTAAGCATAATTTTTGAGTTTGACTAACAATTTCCAAATAAATTTCTTTATGACTCTTGGTTGAGGCCCATTTGGAGTGGACCTTAGCTAATTTGAGTGGATGGTATTGGTATGATTTCATTCTCTCATTTATAACTGCTTTAACGGTTTCTTTTCCGCCATCTGCAAATGCCAAAATGTCATCTCTTTCCTTCGCAAAATCAGCAGTGACAAAAGGTAAAGACCAAGTTTTTGTGGCAGCAGTGCCACTAAGGGCTACAAAAGGAGCAGCCCAACTTTTGATGTCTGCTGCTTACTCTCTCAATCTCTGGGACCTGCAGCACTTCATGGTTATCATCGAACCCTCTTCTCCTCCTCCCCATTCCCAGTCCCAGGTTTATTTCCATAATTTCTCAATTTATTTTTTTTAGTTTGTTTCACTTTCCTTTAATGGGTCTTGATTTTGTGTTAGTACTGGGCACTCTAACCACAATCTTTCTTGCTCTGTTAAGATTTCATTTTCTTGTTGGCATTTGGGAAGAAACTTGTCTGGTAAATTGTTAATTGAACAGCTTCCTAATTAGTTACAATGGTTGAAAGCTGCAATTCTTGGCAAAATTATCCTCTACTAGGTTTTGCTGCAATTTACTAGTCTTGAATTTGATTTTCAAAGCGTCCTGGTGACATAAATTTTAGTTCAACTATCATTCGGGTAGCAATGCATTTTTGCTGGTGGACACTGAGGTTGCTCGATTAATTTTAATTGACACTCTCTTACATCCTTATTATGTTTGTTGTTAAATTGAAAGGATTTTTGTTCTCGTTTCACTAATGCAGTTTGAAAATTATGTGCAGGCTCTTGTATTTGATTATCAACCTGAAGATCCAGAAAACATATTCACAGCTCTCGCAGTTCTATCTGGTAGAGCGGTACCAGGTGAGTAATTAGGGATTTTCAAGCTTTACTTTTGCAACTTAAACTTTTCTTTGAGGAAATTTCATTGATACATCTGGCTAATAAATTTATCAGTTATCAGATTTGAAAGTTCTGCAGAAGTACTCCATTGCAATGAAAAATTTTATTAATGCCTATGTCGGTCAGACCAGACATATCTTTCTTGTTACTTGCCTTCTTTGTTCAAGGAGACCACAAACGCAAAATCAGATATCTTTCATTGGCTTCTTAACACTGTTTTGCATGAGTATGTCAGTCATATATATCAGAAATCTAATTTACCATAACATTCATCCCGGTTAATCTTCTTTAAGTGTTCAAGGCAATTTGTCTATTTGCATGTAGATTGGCTTTGATCTTAATGTAATTTGAAATGAATGTATAGCTGTGAATTAAATGGCTGATTTTAACACTGAAACTGGGATGTAGAATGTAGACCTGATTATTGAACTGCTTTTCTTCCAAAGTCCTATTTGAGTTGCATAAATTAGATTTACCTCTATACTAGGTTACATTTATGGTTGGCATGCTTCTTCTTTGGGTTCTTAAATTTGGAAGAATCTATTAAACTTCCGGTAGTCACATATGCTTCCAAATTTTTGGGAAAACTGCTCGTGCATGAACAAAAGTGTATAAATTTTTCAAGTTTGGAATCGCAGGGAATGTTGAATGTGATTTCATTTAAATTTTGGCATTCCTTTTGCTATTAATGAAACGATCAGTACTGTTTTCCCTTTGTATTGCATACAATTTTAACACTTCCAATAGGAGTTGTTCTTACAAGGAAGTTAACGAAACTGCCTAGGAGCAAATGTTGGTTTGTTGGATATTCCAATGAGGATGCTGTAGATAAAGCCTACAAGTTCAACAACACATGGGAAGCTGATTTGAGAGTTGGGCTTCATGACTGTCGAGATTATACAAATGGTAGTAATCTGACTACTACTGTTCTTTTTTTTCTTCTTTAAATGTTATTTGTGTTTTATCTAGCTGACCTAGGTGATAGACTATTATTAGTAGTATTACCTTTGTTGATGCCACTAGGTATAGTATTTTTCCACTTTGATTATTTGGGCTCTTAATTTAGTTTCTCTGGAATGGAAGGATTGGTTGAACATCTCACTGGTGAAAAACTTATCTTGGAGCACCTGAGAAGTACTACTGCAGGTCAGAGTTAAGTCATCATTTATGTATTTTACTTAACCACACGAAATGTTATCTACTGTCTGCAAATTTCAGTATAGTGCAGTATTAATTTTGGTCATATAGTAATGAAAGTAAATTTATGAAGTCTAGATTGTTGAGTTTTCAGGTTAAGTGTGGTTTTGTTGCTTGTATGAAAATGTTAAACCTCCCAACTGCTCCCTGTATGAAATATGCATTTTTTTTTCTAGGGGGTGTATGAATGGAGTTTGCTCATCATCATCATTTAACTTAATTAATCTGTACATTGCTGATATTGAATTCTTTTTCCTTTTCCTGACCGGGGAAATAGGATCGAAACCTGACTCTTTTTGAGCAAGGGTATAACTTTAACATTGAGCGAAATGCTCAACCACTTTGATCATACATATCTCTGGTTTTTTTGTGTTTATGGGATAATTGGAGAAGTTTTCAACCTGCATTTGAGACTTGTAGACTGCTATTGCAGCCATTATTAAATGCCACATCCTATGTTTTAGGAATTCATTATAACTCAACATATTAGAATACGGAAAAGCTTGAAGATAGATTAAACCCATCTTTTAGCAGTCATATAACTCTCTGAGAGGGGTCTATAGCAAGGGTATGAACCCTGAAAAGAAGAAAATAAAAATAAAGGAAATTGATAATTGAAGTGAAACAATTTGTCAAAAAAACTGTTGGAGTTGGTTGCTAAACCAACAAGCAAGTCGTTGCAGATATTGTGCTTGAAATTCAGTTTAGTTATTTTAATTATTTCTTTGGAGTTTTCTGCAGCATGTTTGATCCAATAAGATAGAAGTAAGATAGCTTTTCTTTGTTGTTAAGAGTTTTGTATATTAAGAACCTATTGAGCCGGTTTAGGTGAGGCAAACTAGGTGGGCTGTAAAAGCTTTTGTGTTGTCTAGCTAAGGTTGATTCCTTAAGAGACTTGCTTTTTAGTTTCTATTTTAGTCTCTTGTTAAGGCTAAAGTTTCATTGTGAGGATGTTTTAAACCCTTCAAAAACATCTCGGTTAAGGAATTATTCCCCACCTACTAATTCATATTTCCTTGCATAGGCTACTAAAGCTTCATAGTCATAGATAGCTTGTTTCATATTCATGAATCATTTAGCAGTAGGTTTTGCATACTATAAAAGACTGCAGCACAAATTCTTTAGAATGACTACTAATTTGAAACATTATTCACAAACATCAAACCTAAAGCCAATTGGCATAAATGAAGAGGAATAAGATTTCAGTGCAATAAGTAGTAATAGCATTAAACAGATATATTTTACGATAACTAAAGCTAAAGCCAACAGGTTTGCTATATGCTCAAATAGTCAAATTGCAATACATTGGCCTTTGGAATATAAAACACTAGTTACAGACTTGTTATAAGTAATCGTAATACCAAATTACTACTTTAGATACTAGGAGCAACTTGGAATGGTCTTGGGAGATTCCGAACATTCATTTTCTTGATCTTCTTACTGTTTCTGTGATAAGAAAACAGGGCCTGTTTCCCATACTCTGCCAATATCTCACCATTGCTCAGAACCCACAATGGCCTGAGGAATCCAAGCAGATGAAATTCAGGATCAATGGTGAACTCCTTTGTCCAAGACTCTTTCATCCCATAATCTTTCATTAACCATACATCAATCTTGTTGTCCGGCATTCTAGAAATCACAGAAAGACAACCCCCTAAGACTGTTAACATGCTATCATCTTCTTCTGTCTCATCAATTCTGATATCCGGCAACGAAATCCGACCGAACTCTTCCAGCATCAAATCAAAGGAAACAATAATATTCTGTGAGTACTTCTTAACCTTATCTTGGCCAAACCAATGAAGAGCTCCATTAATCAAAACTTGACAAGATTGCATCCGAATCCGAAAGGGATTCTTTCCCTTATCCCTCCAAGATAATGTACCCAGAGAAAAAACCTCAGTAGTTTGTTCCAAAGACAATTCACAGTTTCCCAACTTAGAATCATACTTAACACATTCATGTTCCACAATTCTCACCACCTTGCGTGCCTTATACTTCGGATGGTATCCGAACCCCGAAACCACCTTATATTCCGGCGTCATTGGCTTCGGAGGCAACCTCATCAACTCTCCGGTGAAAAGATTGTAAACCCAAAATTTGTTATACGTGCTTAGGTTCTCGACTTCCATGTAGGATAAGCACAAGAATCCATCGCAGTGTAAAACAGAAGTAAACTTATGATCGTCAAGTTCATCAGGAAGGACGATTTCTTTTGCCACGCCTTTGTAGGATTGATGATGATTGTCGTCACGATCGACGTAGTTGAAGTTATCAACGAAGAAAAGTTGATCGCCGCCATGTGAATGAGGAGAGTGGAGGATAAGGGAGGGACTGTTATGAGATTCATGGAAATCATGGTGCAAAAAAGGGAGATTTGGGTGTTTCACCAAATTATACCAGGATTTGCATACTAGTTTGCAGTTGAAGAGGGAGAAGAGTGGGAGTCTTGAGAGGATGTTGTGAGATAGGGTCAGGGAAAGTTTCTCCATTGAAAAAAACTCGAAACTTACGAAGAAACCTAAATCGGGTTTTTATTTTTCATGTATTTTCTGTGTGGGTAATTTATATAGGGGACGAAGGTGGTGGTGCAAGGAATTAGAGGAGAAACTTCAAGCTAACTTCTTAATCCTAATCACAATTTGAGAAGGGAGCGACTTCGTAGTTCGTGTTGGTGGAGTAATTCTTAATCCTAATTACAATGGAAGAAGGGAGACTTCGTACGTAATTTCTTTCTGACTTGATTTCCAATCTAGCTAGTTAATTTTCACAGAGATTCCTACTTTAAATACAAAATCATGATGATAGAAGGAGTATTTATTTGGGTGAATGCGGAGTAATTAATTATATCTACATGAATGAGTTAATTTTCTTTTATGATGAATACAATGTTTATAAGCAAAATTTTGATTAGAAAACAATCAAAACGTCTTATAATTGAAAATATAATTGTTTACAATAATAAAAAAAAAGGAATGGGTTTATGGGCAATGGAGGGTCTAACTTTTTCCAGCCCAAAAATTGTATAAGCGCAGGCCCAATGAATTAAACGAGAGAAAACTAAGGCCTGGCCTACAATAAAATAGGGCAATTTTGCCATTCTTTTTCTTTGCTTCCCAATGTCAAACTTCAAACTTCCTCTCAAATCTCAATTTAAAACACAGTAAAATTAAAATGTTGTGTGTTGGCCTGTTGGGTCTACATTAAAAGGCAAAAAGAGCATAAAAGAGTGGTGCACACCAAGCTTTTAAAAGTGGGCTTAGCTATAAATATTTTCCCTTGGCTTGAATGCCTATGCCATTAATGCGCCAAACAAAAGCTAAACTAAACTAAAGGCAAAAGCCTATATCACCAGCTGTCCCATTGTGAGCAGATAGAAAATACGAAGTTGGATTCATAATAATGAGAGTTTCAGGTTAATCAGAGCCTTGCTAGCTTAGCTAGTGGTCCTGCAAATATTCTACTACCATATATACGTGAAAAATAAAATGCTCACTTTTGAAAGTTTGCAGCTATTGAAAAAAGCTTTTGCTACTTTGGTGCAACATGCTATAGCTAGCTTGAATGTATTTTAATAAATATTTTAATAAATACATAATGCACGGTTCCAATCTTGTGAATTGAGAAAATAAAACTGCCGGAAGATGTTTATCTCATTTGGGGTCTGATGTGTTTCGAGTCTGGATTAATTGTGGGTTAATGTGGGTAATTAGTACCAAATTGAAATGCATAATGCATTCATATATATTCTATTAGTTTCACTGCCTAGCTAATCTTCTTTTGCTTTCAGATTGGATTATTGAAAGTAAGATTTGTTAAGCAATTGCTTCAATGGATGTTTGTTAAGAACGAACGTATAGAAAACATTTGGCTTATTTATTGGAAATTAATGTCCGACGCCCTGTTCCATTCACATAAAGTGGGATAGGTGACACAGTGCTCTCTCTTCTTTTAACGATAATGCCATCTTTGGGCGATCCAATGATTAAAAAACAGAAAGATAGCCCTTTCTATGGCACTTATTCGAAAAGAAAGAAAGAAAGAAACAGTCAGAATTTCACTTCCCATTGAAAGCTTAATTCAATCTGCTCTGCCCCATCTTACAAGTTGGAAATGATGTTTGCATTATTATTTTAGCATGTTTTACTAACAATATCAAACAAGACAATCAACTTTGCCCATTGTTGATTTCTACAAAAATTATCCATTCTGACCATTTTAATTGTGAAATCTAAACTAAAGGGCATATAAAAATAAAAAATTTGGAAATTTGCCCATTGCACATGTGATGTGCTTGCATGATGTCAGATTGTCATGGTGATGCCTCAAAACAGATTTGTTTACTGCAATTTTTTCATGTCATTCATTTATTTTAGTGGACAACAGAAAGCAAAAATATATTTATATTATTCATAATAACGGAAAAGAGTAGCAAAAGCAGCCTGCAAAGATGGGAATGGGGCAAAGATTAGTGGGAATATATATATATAGTTAAAATAATTTCCATTGTAAAAACCCAAATAATTGTTACATTCAATTTCAAGCAATTTTTGAAGGGGGGATCCTGTTCACTATGCATTTCTGCAGCAGAGAGTTCCATTCTGAAGGGGAATCTCTCAGCATGTGCCATGGAGAGAGGTAAGGACACGTCATAGGCCCCATTTGAGACTTGACTTTAGATCAAATTTATATTCAACTTTGGATCAGTGGAAAAAGCATGATCAGATGACTTTTCTTTCTATCTTTCCATGAATTTTCATATTTTTTTAAAATTTTTTAGGTGCAAGATTAAGTTGTTGAACTACCAATCCTTTGCTCTTTTAACATTGAAAAATTTCCCCATTTAAAGAGACTTGTGCCATTAGGGAAATAATAAAAAAAACCTAAATTAATTTAACACACTCTTGTTATTATAAACTTAACTTTCTCTCTGCCTACTGGCTAGGATTAGAAAAATCTTACCTAAGTTTGTATCTTTCCAGTTGTCTTGAGACAGCAAGGGACAATTCTGAGTTAATTTAAGAAAGTTTTTACAACAGAGTCATTGCAACTTCTAATTGATTATTACTACTATGATTAAATAGGACCTTTAAAAATTTACAATTATATAATATATGCAGGTGAGTTAGAAGAGCCTAGAGAAAAAAAAAAAAAAAACCATGTTCACATGCATATAAAACGGTCTATTTTGGGTTTTGTTGAAAATTGGAACAGATTCATAGTATCATTTAATACTACCACTAGTTTATTGTCATGTTTCAGAGTTTTTAAATCTGTTCTCATGGTGGTTGAGTTTCATTTTTTTTTTTGGTTACTTTGTCTTGTTACACAATTTTCAAATCTCTTTTCTTATTGACCTGTAAGAAAGATTTGTGTAATGATTTGATCCCAGAAGGAGAATAATGCATAAGGAATACTATTTGCAAAGCTGAAATTTCATAATCTAAATTTCCCAAATATGAATTTTTGTATAACATATTCATAAATTTCACAATCAGATGTATCAGAAGTAAGAAACAATCTAAGATTTCAGTAAGAAGTACAAACAAATATTTAAAAACATTCACTAATCTGCTATCTTCAGAGAGCAGCAAAACTCACACTTCTGTCATTTGGTTCCATTGCTGCAAATTTTTTGAAACGGTCAAGGAGTGTTAATCCAATTGAAACTGCCTGCATGAACAACTGTTTGAAACCAATTAGGAATCCCCTGGAATGAAAGGTCTGTAAATTTCCCTTTCTTTGGGTCATAAGAAACCAAAACTCTGTTCTTATACTCCAACAAGATTTCACCATTTTCCAACAAGCAAAGAACTCGAACAACTTTCCCATTGGCAACATTCTTCCAAATCTTCAAAGGTCTATCTCGATCCAAATTCTGTTTCAAACACTTTGGCATGTAAGCCCCAATGCTGAACTCTTTAATCCAAGACTCCTTCACATTATAATCCTTCATAACCCAAACCTCCAATTTCCCATAATTCCCATAAACAGCAGCTGCAAGACATCCTTTCAAAACAGAAACATGGAAATTGCATCTGTTTAGGCCACCACAGTCCGGCTTTGGGACCTCCCGGAATTGTTCATCGGCTAAATCAAAGGACACAAGGCGGCGCGCCGGGTGATATCGCCGTGGCCTACTCACCCAATGAAGCCTTCCACTAACCAAAGCCTCAGAAGGCCGCCTGACAAATTGGTAAGGCACTTTTCCCAGACTCCTCCAGGCAGAAGTTCCCAAAGTGAAAACTTGAACATCTGATTGAGGATAAATGATTCTTCTGGAGCGGTTGAAGCTACTACTAGTATTCCTATAATAAACTATCTTAACTACCTTGTATTCCTTAGTTTTTGGATGGAACCCAAACCCAAAAACTACTTCCTGATCAGGGTATTGTTTGGATTTTGGTAATTCCATGTAATCCATGGTAAAAGGGTTGTAAACATAAAGTGCATCGTTATATAAAGAATCAGACAAGCATAATAAACCATTACAAGAACCCACTACATCAAATTCAGGCATGGTAGCTTGGAAAGGTGCATATAATCTTTTTACCTTGTCTTTGTCATGGTTGTGAGAAGACAAATCTACAAAGTAAAGCTGGTTCCTGATGGGAAAATCACAGTGAAGGATGAGACATGGGTTGGTGTCAGTTTTGCAGGAAAGATGCATATCAGCTATAAGAGGATCTTGAGCCAAGCCACGCCATCGCCTGCATACAAACTTGAATTGCACCAAAGATGTGATTGGCAGCCTAGAAAGTATGTCCACAATGATTTCATGTGGAAGATTTTCCATCCCAGTTGTCTGCTGCTGATGATCATCATCATCTTCATGTTCATCCTCTGGCTTGGTTTTTCTTCTTTTTGCAGCATGTTTCTCATCATCTGATGAATCCATGGCGGCTATGGAGAGATTCAGTAAACACATGGGGGTTTTTACAAATGATTTTGGGTTGAGATTGGAAAAGGGTGTTTGAAGATAAACATGTTAGACTTTGATCGGATCAAATTGTTGTTGATGATGTTGTTGTTATTATTAATAATAATAATAATAATAATAATAATATTATAGAAAGAGGGGAAAGAAAAATAAAAGAGGTAGACGGAAAGCACAAGGAAATTAAATAGTGTTTGTATGGAAAGCACCATCATTTGAATTAAAACTCTCTTTTCCCCGGTAGAAAAAACTTTTTAATATTTGCTTTGATTAAGCAGAGACAAAAGCAAAGAAAGAAAGAAATAAAGAAAGAAAAATTTAAAAAACAAATTGATAGACACAACAATCTGCACCGTCCAATTAAGCATATATGGCCAAAATATGAATGCAGAAAAAGCAAATTTTATGAATCAATTCCATGTCAATGCAAAAGATTGGCCCTACTGATAGTGACCCTGCAACATTTCGTCTTCAATGTTTAGGGCAATAAAATTGACAAAGAAAAAAAAATGTAATAAAACAAATATATTTATATATTTTTTTTCTCTTGCTTACTCCTCCAAAACATAGATGCCTATATAATTTTATATATGGATTATATATATATGCTACCCATTTCCCTTGAGTTTTCGTTCAAAAGGTGTTATTGGTAGTGTGATCGTAGTGATCCATAAAGACTTTTTTACAAAAGGGACCCATTAAATTATAAACGCCCAAAAAATACAAAATAAGAGTCATTTTAAAGACGATGAATTCAAGAATAAAAATAAACAAACAAATTAGAACAAAATGACATGATATTAATTATACAGAAGTAATACAAATCAAGATAAATAAATTTTGAAAAATTGCTAGAGCCCCGAAAGTTCCCGCAACTTCATGCTGCTTTAAGTTTTTTTGTATTTGTATATTTGTTATTGTAGATGCTACTCCCTGTAATGTCACGTGCACCGTATATGCACTATGATATTTCAAGTCAGCTTTAGGATGTAGCAAAGGGTTTGGTTTGAAGGTTTAGGACTTAGGAGGTCGTTAGAAACTTTTTGTTTAGCATTATTTTCTTTATAGTTTCCTCATCACCAAAATTAAGAAATTATTAGTATCTTTGATTGATTTCACCCTAAATCACTCAATCACTATATTTTCATTAATCAATATATATTTTGTGGTCTCCATGAATCATGAAATTCATTTATTACACTGATTTTCGACCATGTTTAGCTCACTAAAAATAGTGATTTTATAATAATTAAGAGAGGATCTCCAATGAAGAAATAATCCCAAAATTTCTCCACATTCCTACTTTTCTACTATATAGTATAGATAATACATAATGTTATGGGTCGAACATTTAATTATTAGGAAATATTATGAAATCAAGGCATGAAATTCACCCAAAAGGCAAAAGGAGTTTTTAGGCTCACAACCTCAAGGTGAATGAGAGCTAAATTTAAAGTCATGATGATGATTCGGTATTCATGTGGCTTACCTCATGACCAACATGGCATGACTCGTTGTGCTCTCTCTATTAAATTTTTCTTTCTTTCTTTTGGTGCATTAGTTTTTTTCTTTTCATAAAAGTATCTTTGTTAATCTTCACAAGGTATGTTGCTTTAATGAGTAAATAATTCTATAGATCCCTAAACTTGTATTTACTACTATTCTAATCCTTATAGTTTGAAACTTTCAATTGAAAGTTCAAACCGTTTTTTTTAGGGTAAAGTTCAAACCGTTTTAATCCATACAGTTTTAAAAATTTTATTTTAGAACATCTCATGCAAGTTGTGTGTGTTTTTTTTTATATCTATGCGAACCACTGATTAAGTATTCACAATGGGTCTAGACCAATTCGGAGTCGAGTCACATCAGATCTCAATTGGGGGAACTCTCTGAACACCTACTATCTCTTATCACAAGATTCGAACCCGAAAGCTTGTTTAAATAGTACCGAATTCATTCTACTTAACCCAATAGAAGTTAGTATGTATAAGTTGTATTTCTATCAAGTGGTTAAACTTGTGCTATGTCAAATGGGATAATTTGATGATAAACTTTTTGATGGGGCAAAAATAATTTATAAAAATAAAATTCCGATTTAATTTGTTGTGAAATTTCAGCAAGCAATTAGTACTTGGTAGAGATACTTAATTAAACCCGACCTGCTCAAGGCCCGGGTTACCCGTCTAGGTCCGAAGGCCCGCTCGTAAAATGAGAGGGTTTTGCCATAAATATTGGGTCCGAAAAATGGGCTTTGGACAAAAAATAAAGCCCAATTAAAAAATGGGTTGGGCCTTGGTTTTGATGTTTAAAGCCCGAGCCCGGCCCGTATTTATATATAAATAATATAATATAATTAAATAATTATATTTATAAATGATAAAGTTGAATAATTTATATGTATATCTTAATTAAAACTTGTCAAATTTTATTAATATTTAATCTTTGTTGATGCCAAAATAATCAACAAGGACGATCTGGGTAGATCGTCTCCCAAGCTTCTGAGACCTGTAGGGTAGAAGACCTGCACGCAGTAGAACACCTAGGAGTGCGGGGGGAGGGTCCCCGCGTTAGCACTCCGACGGTCAAGTCAGTGACGAACTACGTAGTAGTTGAGAGCATTCTATTTAGGTTTAGAAGCAGGGAATTAAGCCTCCCCAATAAATGAGGGGGTTACCCTTTATATAGGCATGAGAATGCCACGTCATGTGCTGTACGGATATCGTACGGATGAGTGTATCTTACCCGGGTCGGATCCGGGTTGCGGGTTGTTTCGTCGGGTGCTTTGGGAGTGTAGATCGTCAAGGGTGACGAACATACAAGTTCTGGGTTGTGCTCAACAATCTTTTATTAAACTTATTTTGATTTAATTTGTTATTGGATTATATAAATTTTAATGTTTAATTAAATTTTAATTTTCATAAAAATTTTAATTATGACTTTTTCTTAAAAAATATGGACGGATTTGTGCGGGTTTTGGACATGTATTTAAAAATATGAACAGGTTTTAGACAAAAATTTAGACCCAAATATAAAGTTTACAAATATTAAACAAAAGCTCCGCCCAAACACGGCCCAGCCCGCCCACGATCACCTCTAAATTAAACTTGCAAGGATAAGGTATCGTAAAGAATACGAAGATGATGAAATAGAGATCTGTTTGATTTATTTGGGTAGCAGATGAAAGCCATGCTGATGTTGTGGTCATTTCAAACGCATTGATGCCTTAACTTTAGCCCATCCAAGACTTTCTTTGAAACTTCGTCAAAAGAAAAATTTTAGTCACTTCCAAACAGATGTTACGCATGTGCTTCCACAGTTGTTTTACACACCATTTTCATGCTCATCATCAATTTCTCTCTTCTACCAAGTCATACGATACATAAGGACAAAAGAATGAAAAAGAAAGGCAAAAACGAAAAAAAAAACAAAAACAAAAAAAAATATACATACATGTTGGATACTTGACTTTCTAATCGATAATTATTAATTAGGTAATAAATATTAGGCAAAAACTGTATAGAAATGGGTGTTTATGACATGAACAATGCCATATATTACTGTACTACTACAACTACTTCAGTATTCGTGCTTCATCTTGTGGTAGAGAGACTATTTAGTTAGGCTGAGATAATCCTAATTAAGCGTATTTGTTGAAAGTTTTTAATCTTTCTTGTTCTCGGTCTGAAAATGATTAATTTCGGGTCAATAAAGATTGAAGATACTGTTAATTAAAAAAAGAAAAAAGAAGTGATAAGAGAAATTTCATTTTGCTTTAAAAATTTTCAATTACTCGTTCAAATCAAAGCTAGCTACCAACAAAATTGGCTGTGCCAAATAAATTAGGCATTCCTTGAAATTTAAGAACCTTACAAATTAGGAGTACTTGTTTTTAACATATAACAAACAATAATAGTTGAAGTATGGATTAAAAAAAACAAAAAGGACTCTCATCACATTCAATTGGGGTACTATTTGCATGGTTTTTTGGTCTTTTTAGCTTGGTTTGGGTGTAATTTCATGTGATGGCAAGGGTAAATATGGTGTTCCATGTAAATTGGCAAGGGTAAATATGGTTTTCAATAATTTTTTTTATCTCACCTAGGGTTTAACATGTTTTTGGGGTCATGTTAGGGTTTAGCTTATATGTATGAGGCTTGTCTCTCTCTCTCTCTCTCTCTTAGGGTTTAGCATGATTTTGGCTAATTTCATGGTTGGTTTTTCAGTTATTTAGGTTGACAACCAGTGGAATTTTCGGAACTTTGGAAGACCTTGGTGGGTCCCAATCTCCACCAACAACCAATTTTTTTAGATTATTTATCAAATAATCCCCATACTTTTCTCCTTTATGCTATTCAATCCTTTACTTATTCTATCTTAATCGATTTAACGCATCGATTTTAATTGTTTTATTTTTATTCTATTTTTCCGATTAAGGTGATTTAAGTGTCCATTAAAAGGTAATTTTAGGATCTACTACTTTCATTTAGGAATCAAAAACTAATTTTTATGTTTCAGCTCTATTAAATGCTTCCGAAATTTGGTGGTTTCGATTGCCGGTCTATTTAATTTTATATAATTTTTGATCCACATATCCTATTGAAGTTATTGTAGTGTCGTTTAAAAGGTTATTGCATGACCTACGACTTTCATGAAGGACCCGAATGTTGAATTTGATTGACGAGTTTCATGAAGTACTCAACAGGAAATTTTATGTTTCACCTCCATCAACAAACATTTTTTATTTGGATTATTTATCAATTGACCCTCATACTTTTCTATTTCATACTACTTAATCCTTTATTAATTTTATCTTAATCGATTAAATTCTTCAGCTTTATTCTTATATTTTTTGTTATATTTGTCTGTTTAAGGTGATTCAAATGTCTATTAAAAGATATTTTCATGATCTACAAGACTATAACTTTCATTAAGGACTCACAATCCAATTTTTATGTTTCAACTCTAAATAATGCCTCTGAAATTTGTTGGTTTCGATTACCGGTCTATTTAATATCATATAACTTTCGATCCACATATCCGATTGAAGTTATTCAAGTTCAGTTAAAAGGTTATTGCATGATCTAAGACTTTCATGAAGGACCCGATACTAAATTTGATCGACGAGTTTCATGAAAGGCTCAAGAGGAAATTTTTATGTTTCGTCTCATCAACAAACAATTTTTTATTTGAATTATTTATCAAATGGTCACTTTGGGTCCCGCAAAGGTTTCCTCGGGCCGTACATAGATTGGCCCTCGAGTGCGCCCTCTCTCTCTCTCAAAGTCGGCACCTTGGAATTTTTGTAATTATGTAACAATGTATAGTGTCATTATATTGTCATTCAATTCATTTTTTAACTAAATTATTGTTGTGTTTTAGGTCGGTTTAGTTTTTGGCACACTTAATTAGTTTTAGCACACTTAGTAATTGCTTGGTTTTGTTGTGTATTATGGTTTTTATTCTATCTCTACTTATTGTTGATTTAAATTATAACCTATTTGATTTAGGAATTGTGGCCTTAATTTGAACTTTATTTTTGGGTTGTTGGTTTAAATTATAGTCCATTTGATTTAGGAATAATCACACTAAAAAATGATGCTGAGAAGATTTAAATAGATTATCTATTAAATTTATTTCTTTTATTTTGCAAGTATTTAGATGTTTAAACCATGTTCCTTTTGTTTGACCTTTAATCATAGTTATTCAATTATGCTATGTTAGTATATGAAATATATATGAAATCTATAGATCATACTAAAAATCTAGATAAATGACGTTGACCATTTCAACGACAAATTCTCTTGCTTACTATCTATTAATACAAATCATTTGTTAACTTTTTAAAACTCGCAGCGAAGCGCAGGTCCAAAAACCTAGTTATATATATATAGCTCCTACGAAGCTAGCTAGTGACATACATCCATACCCCAACAAGGTCCCACCATTTTTGTTAACAGGTTAAAAAACTTGAAATTCACCTTTGCCCTGTTGATTAAATCAAATTCCAGAAAGACTGATGGGGATATATTGTCCAAATTCTTTGGCCAACAGGCAAAGATGGCCATGGTTTACCACTCGTGTCATCATCCTCTTGTGATCAAATAAGCTGGTAGAAAATTGCATGATATACCCATAAAGAATTTGAGATATTGGGGCTAGAAGAATTTTAAAAATATTTATGCATGCTATAGAGTCAGATCTATTTAAGGAAGATGATTGGATCGATTACAAAAATGATATATATTAATTAAATTAAAACTATAAATTTAATCTGCCAAACAGGAGTATGGGAATGTGTTTAGAAGGAAAAAGAGGGTTTTGGCTAGGATAGCTGGAACTGATAGAGCTTTGGCTATCTCCCCTTCCCAATTTTTTAGTTGAATTTGTAGGAATAACATGATATATGGAGCGTAGCATTCAAAACATGGATCAAAATAAAAATCATGTTATTAGATATGTAATTTGCGGAAGCGAAAGGAATCAAACCAGGATTTGGTGGGTCAATTACGTTACTTTGATCTTCAATACTCGTGGTGGACTTCTGCTACAGGGATGTGCAGAAATCTCACTCTTCACAGTGCAAAAACCCTTTTTGCTTGACAATGGAGGGAGAAGTTTATCTGTAGAAAGTTCTAACTTTATGATGGAAGAACAAGAGAGATAACTTACGTAGTTTCTTTTCTCTTTTTATTTGTGAGTGGATGTATTCCACTTGAATACTACCTAGGTAATTTCTTATTTAATTCCCAAGGAATTTACTAAGAAATTATTTCTAATCATCTTGTTAATTTAATTAAGATTAAATTACCAAAGATAATTACTTTATTTGGGCTAGACCATCATGGGTGTAAAGCCCAAATATCCAACATCTCCCACTCACACATGATGGGCAAGCCATCATAAAGCCTTCTCTACCCTCCCAATGCCAAGTTCATACAGGTTAATGAACCGTGCGACCACTGAGTACACCTTGAATTTCGGGAGCTCTATACTAGGAACTCGTTAGAGCCAGCATAGAGACATCTACCCTTTTATAAAGAAATTTAGTGTCTCATGTACCCTAGACCAATTTAATCACATCAGATTGAGTATCTCAAAATCCCTCAATGAGCATACAAATCAATCTTCCTAATGTTGCAACATATATTCACATTATGTCAAAGCTCTCAAAAGCGACATAATGGGTCGACCTCGAATATAGTGCATGAGGTGATTCAAATTGTCTTCCCTCTTGCCCTCATGTCACTTGGTTTGAAACAGACTGCTTTCCCAGTAATGCCCCGTAGAACCGAATCATCCATGGTCTTAGGTAACACACCAAAGTAGCAAACATCCATTCCACACCTTATGACATAGTCAAAGGTCACTAAGGGCACAATGTAAGGTTTATCTAAACCTTCATAGGACTCACATGGTGAAGAAGCAGGGATCCATTCTTCCACCTCCTATATAGGTCGTAAAAGCACATGTAGTATGAAATACATGCTACAGTGGAGTGTCTCTTTTTCTCATAAGAGCGTATGTCAAACCCAACACTGTACAGACCTTAGTCTAGTCACTTCCTTTAGCGCCTAACCTGAGCATCCTATTTGCTCGCCTTCTTAGGCGCCAAATTAGATCTCACATCTGGCTTACTTCACAGGCTAAATGGATTGTGGGTCAATCCATTTTCGGTCCTTTAGTCAATCATTACTATATTGACCTCATCTTGGCTCCAACCAAGGCGACATCTAAATTATGCTCTTGCCGCTCTTAATAAGCGCCAATAGCTTGTGTCTCATCTTTGCTCACCCCTCATAGGCGCCAAAGGCGATTGCTCATGTGAGTGAGCCAATCTAAAGCCTGTTGACATACTCCTAAATCTTGTGTGCAAACAATTCATCATAGAATAAAATGCATGAATTTTATTAATATCCAAAAACAAAGAGTTCAACATGAATGATCAAAATAACATAATCACCATCGACAAAGTCCTAAAGACTTTACATAAGTCACATAAGCTTCTCTAGGAATAGGCTTAGTTAAGGGATCAACAACCATATGATTAGTGGATATATGTTCTAAGATCACTTCCTTTTGTGCTATCAAATCCCTAATGTAGTTGTTCCTCATATCAATATGTTTAGTTCTACCATGATACTTTGGATCCTTGGTATAAGCGATTGCAGCCATGCTATCACAATGAATGGTCACTGGATCTACGGTGCTGGGCACTCCCAAGCTCCCAAGAAATTGCTTTAGCCAAACAGCTTCTTGCGCAACTGCAGAGCACGCTATGAATTCTGCCTCCATAGTGGATAAAGCAATGCAAGACTGTTTCTTGCTGCTCCAAGTAATAGCACCACCATTAAGCAAGAATGCGTATCCCGAAGTTGATTTGCGCTCATCTAAGTCACCGCCCCAATCAACATCAGTATAGCCGATTAAGTTCAAGTTTGAACCGCGATAACATAGCATGTAATCAGCAGTTCCCTTAAGATAGTGCAATATCCTCTTCACTGCTTTGCAATGAGCAAGCCCAGGGTTAGATTGGAATCTACTAACCAAACCAACAACAAAGCTGATATCTGGCCTAGTGCACATCATGGCGTACATAAGACTACCAACAGCACTATAATATGGAACACGAGCCATCTGTTTTTGTTCATCAAATGTCTTTGGAGCCAGTTGAAGACTTAAATTCTCACCTTTTGCGATAGGAGTGTCTATGGGTTTGCAATTTTGCATCTGGAATCATTCAAGGATCTTCTTTTTGTATGTCTCTTGAGACAAACCAAGAAGGCTCTTTGAACGATCCCTTAGGATCTTAACTCCGAGCACATAATTTGCTTCACCCATGTCCTTCATCTCAAAATTTGAGGACAACCACTTCTTAGTGGTGACAATCATCTCCATATCATTTCCAGCCAATAATATGTCATCAACGTATAATGACAAAATGATGAAACTACCCTTGGATTTCTTAACATACACGCAATGATCTTCTTCAATCATCTCAAAGCCATTCTGAATAATAGCCTGATGAAATCTAAGGTACCACTGCCTAGACGATTGCTTTAGGCCATAAATAGATCGTTTTAGCTTGCAGACTTTGCACTCTTGACCTTTTGCCACAAAGCCCTCAGGTTGATCCATGTAGATCTCCTCATCTAGCTCTCCATTGAGAAATGCAGTTTTGACATCCATCTGGTAAAGTTCCAAGTCAAAGTTTGCAACTATGGCTAGAATCAAGCGAATTGAGGCAAACCTCACAACCGGTGAGAAGGTTTCCTCATAGTTCACACCTTCTTGTTGTGTGTACCCTTTCGCTACTAGGCTTATATCTTTCAATGGAACCATTCGCCTTGCGTTTAACTTTGAGAACCCATTTGTTCCCAATAGTCTTCCGCCCAGGTGGTAGGTTAACCAAGTCCCAGACATGGTTAGTCCTCATTGACTCCATTTCATCATTCATTGCATTAGTCCATTCTTGAACAGCAGGGGAAGATAGAGCCTCTTTGAATGTTTTAGGCTCAGCTTCATCTTGTGGAGCAATCATGAAAGCTCCCTCAACCTCAAAACGGCGACGAGGGACACCTCCACGTTTGCTTCTACGTAACTGAGCTTGAGGATCCTCATCTATCGGCATAGATGAACTAAATGGTAAATCGCCCCCATTGTCCCCGAGAGTTTGAGGAATTGCTCCCTCATTCTCAATCGGACTACTTGGTGCTCCCATATCTGGATCCTCTTTTTCATAGAGATCTATCTCTTTCTCAACTTCCCCTCTTCTTAGGAAATCTTTTTCTAAGAAATCCACATCTCGTGACTCAATTTCAGTCACTGTTCCATCTCCATGCTCTCCTATGAACACATACCCTTTGGAATGTTCTGAGTATCTTATGAAGATACACTTTTTTCCCTCTAGGGCCAAATTTCCCTTCCTTGTGAGAAGTTGTGTGAACATAATCAGTTGATCCCAAGGCCGCAAATTACCTAAATCAGGTTTTTCACCGGTCAAGAGTTCATGTGAAGTGGAAAACACTGACTTGAATGACACACTGTTAAGGACATAGGCAGCAATCAGTAACACATCTTCTTGATATGAAATCAGAAGACTTGCTTGCGCCAACATTGACCTTAACATGTCCAAGAGGGTACGATTCCTCCTTTCTACAACACCATTTTGTTGCGGAGTCCCAGGAATCATTAGCTGTCGCAAAATTCCCTTTTCATCACAGAGTTCCTCGAATAGCTCGAATAGATGCTCGCGACCTTGGTCAGGTCTCAAAGCCTTAATGCTTTGGTCTAATTGATTCTCCACCAGAGCAACATAACGTCTAAAACAACTCAATGCTTCAGACTTTTTGGGAGCTCAAATAGACTTGACCAAATCGCGTAAAGTCATCTATGAATGTGATGAAGCAATTTGCGCCATGCATTACCCTTTCATTCATTTGGTCACTTACATCAGAATCAATTAAATGCAATGGTATAGACGCCCATTTGGCTTTTTCAAATGGTTTTCTAGTTGCCTTATCAACAAGACAATGTTCACATGCAGGTAAAGACATTTCAGCGAGTAGGCCTAATAGGCCTTCTCAAGCTAGGCTACTTATTATGTCTTGACCTTTATGGCCCAATCTAGCATGCCATTTTACATAATCATTGCAAACATCATCATGCATAGCAATCAAAGATATGAAATATGGACCTACTGTAGCTAGAATAATCAAGGTCCAAATCTCAAACCGTCTTGAACAAAGCCAAAATTCCCAAAAGAATATCAACTTTAATGCCCTTCAAAAGACAAACCTTAAAGCTCAAGCCTGACTTAGTTATAACTTGAAATAGCTTCTTAGCTCAGTACAAATACGAGCGAAGCATCTCGGTTTTCCAAAGTTATAACAAAGTACCTTTGTTTTAGCTTCACTACCATGCTTGCCACTATGGGGCTTAGTACTCTTTGTCTTTCTTCGGCATAGGTTCATTAAGCTTCCCAGAAGCCTTATCCATCCATCTTGCGCTTAGGTCCAGATGCCTTGCACGGGTTTGACTCAGCAACATTGGCAACACCATCAGTGGCAGGTTTGGCAGCCTTCAGGCGCTCATTCTCCAACTTTAGATGGCGTGGAGTGACTTGTAAAGTCCTGACACTTTCGTTATGTGTCATTTTTGCCTTCATGTGCTCCCAAGAGTCAAGAAAGGATGAAATCGAGTTTGAACCTGTTGCTCATTAGTCAAGGCAACCCCAGCTGCCCTAAACTTGCAAATCAAGGCTAACATCATACTCAGATGCTATTTCATCGAGTGATGCAGTTTCCTTTAATATCTATTGAACTTCAAGTTCAATTCGCACAGCTTAGACAGGATGATCATCTCGTACTAGTTCCTCAGGGCTTGCCACATCTCATGGGCAATTTGATATTGCTCATACTCAGCAACCAGATTGTTATGTATGCAGCTTAACATGATAAAGCGCGCATAACTATCCTTCGTGTGCCAATTTTAGTAGGCTGCATGGTCACGACGATGTTGAGCAATATCCTTACTTCAGGCTCATGCATGATCTGATCAAGGTTCTCGAAGACACCGTGCTCATCTAGAAGGTGTTGGATCTTGTGGCGCCAGAAAACATATTTCACGCCATCCAACCTCAATCCTTTGTTCAGATCAGCAACAACATTCTAGGCAGCAATTCACAACTACATTAAGACTAAGCACAATGGATATTAATGCACCAAAAGATATCATATTTTGCAGCATAATTCAAATTAAATAATGGAAACAATCCACTTACAGCAAGATCGAAAACTCACTATGCTCCTAATCATATCTCGCATACAAGTAATTATTAACATTATTTAAAATAATCATGCGCAAAATTCTAGCCTTAGGAGCGAAATCCCAAATTTTCTCAACTAAAACCTCCCACTCAATCACGGCATATCAATTGCATCATCTCATCAAAAAAAAAAAAATTGCATGCTACATTATTTATAAAAAATAATCATGGCAATATTTAATGCAATTTAATCACATAAACATGCTTGAACAAATACGTAAGCACATCAATGCCATAATCAATATCATATACATGCCATATAAAATTCAATCATGCTTCATAATTATTCTGAAATATTAATTATAAAGCAATAACCAAAAAAAAATATGAATTTTTAAGGCATTTAATTAGGAGAAAATTCAAACCAATACTTCTGGAGAATCAGAAAGCGCACCCCCACTCCCACTGCTTAGGACACATTCCCATAAGTGTCTCAGCAACTCCGGCCGCCCGAGAACAGCATCAACGCGCCTCCACGCCCCGCCTCAAGTTTCCATAAAATTATTTTTATTTTAAAAATTAAAAACAAATTTATTTTAAATCCAAAAAAATTTTAAAAAATCATAGAAAAATAGGAAACTTCTTTGTAAGTCCACTGGTGGCGGCGGTGTCGAAAACGTGCCACCAGAGGCTTCACAAGCGCTCCCACGCACCGCCAGTCGGGAGTGGGGCTGCATTTTATACTTTTAAAACTGTTTTTTTTAGATCCACTCTCCCCGAGAGGCGCGTGCAATCCACGCGCCACCTTCGGAGCAGATTCGGCTCTCAGACAAAACATCAAAGTTGTTTCTTTTGGCGTCTGGAGTCTGTTAGTACCCTCAGTGCGCCAATGTGATCAAGAGGTGGGCCCCACGTGCCAGCGTAGAGAGTAGGATAGGTTTCTACGCACTCTTAAATCAATTTATACCTCCAGATTTAATTTCTTTTAAATAAGTCCCTTTCAATTAAGTCCCTGAAACTTAAAACGTAAAATTCTCCCAACATATAAATCCGTTTTACGCAAATAATATACCGTTGGAAAGCTTAGGAAACAAGGATTCTAATGGTATAAAAATCATGTATTGATTTACAGTTTGAACTGATTGGAATTTATGGTCAAAGTTACGGTTTTAACTAGTTTGACCCGAGATATCTCAATCAATACAAGCCATTTTAATCTCAAAAATAGCAGATCATATAGACAACATATAATGATCAAACCACCAAAATATCAAGGCCTAATTTCATGTTTTTCTATTAAAACAAAAAATATCCCAAAAAGGCCATCAATTGAGATCACAAACACGAAAAGACCCAATTAAGCTCGGATACCAATGTAGGAAAAACATGATATATGGAGCATAGCATTCAAAACATGGATCAAAATAAAAATCATGTTATTAAATATGTAATTTGCGGAAGCGAAAGGAATCAAACCAGGATTTGGTGGGTCAATTACGGTGCTTTGATCTTCAATACTCGTGGTGGACTTCTGCTACAGGGATGACCAGAAATCTCACTCTTCACAGTGCAAAAACCCTTTTTGCTTGACAATGGAGGGAGAAGCTTTTCTGTAGAAAGTTCTAACTTTCTGATGGAAGAACAAGAGAGATAACTTACGTAGTTTCTTTCTCTTTTTATTTGTGAGTGGTTGTATTCCACTTGAATACTACCTAGGTAATTTCTTATTTAATTCCCAAGGAATTTACTAAGAAATTATCTCTAATTATCTTGTTAATTTAATTAAAATTAAATTACCAAAGATAATTACTTTATTTGGGCTAGACCATCATGGGTGTAAAGCCCAAATATCCAACAAAATGAAATAAGACTCTTACCTTAGAATATAAATAAAACTATTTTAAAAGAAGAAGAGGATTTGTGGGCTTTAAAATTTAGGGTAGAGTGCCTCACTGAGGGTGAAAGAAATATAATAACATCAACTGTGGTTCGAAGGAGTTATAATAACATCTATAGACTCTAAAATTCTAATGGTCTTTGGGTGGAGGACCTGAATGGTATCTTTTTTTTTTTTTATATTTACAAGTTAACCTAGTTCGAGCCGGGTTGACCCACTATGGGGTAAACTCTTCCAACAATGGTTTTCTCCATTCACAAGACTCGAACCTGAGGCCTTGCTTAAGGGGAACAAGTGTCAAACCACTTGAACCAACCATTTGTTGGTACCTAAATGGTATCAAAATTCTTGTGCAAGATCATTTTCCTGCTCGTTTTTGTTCTGGGCTGTTGTCATACTCTTTGTCTATCTTAGACCTCTCTGATAGGATTGTGAGTCTCTCGGAGAACCAAAGTAGTTGTCTCTTGGAACCTACTAGTGAGCCTGAGATTAAAAAGGTGGTTTGGTCATTTAAGCCTTGTAAGACTCTTGAACCTGATGGTTTTCATCCTTTCTTTTACCATCGTTGTTGGAAATTTGTTGAGAATGAGTGTCTGCCCAGAGCTCTTAATAGAACTCTTATATCCCTTATCCCAAAAATTCCTAATCCTAGTAGGATCGATCAATTTAGGCCCATAATCCTTTGTGATTTTCCTTATAAGGTTGTTACAAAGATTCTAGTTGGTAGACTTCGACCTTTTTTGGATAACCTTATTTCCTCTTACCAAGCTAGCTTTGTACCTAGGAGAATGGCTAGTGACAATGCTATTATTGTGCAAGAAATGATTCACTCTTTTAATAGAAAAAAAAAGGGAAAGTTGGTTGCATGGCCATCAAACTGGATCTGGATAAGGCCTATGACATGCTGGAATGGGGTTTTGTTAGAAATGTTTTGCATGCTTTTAAGTTTCCTAGTAAGTGGATTAACTTGATCATGAACTGTATTTCCTCCTCTTCCATCTCGGTTTTATTGAATGGTGTTGCTTTAGAGAGTTTTAACCCTTCTCGAGGCATTAGACAAGGGGATCTTATATCCTCTTACATTTTTATTCTTTGTATGGAAATTTTTAGCCTAAATATTTTGGAGGCTGTTGCGAATGGGGATTGGAAACCTGTGAAAATTTCTAGAACTAGTCCTGCTTTTTCTCATCTCATTTTTGCTGATGATATCTATTTATTTGGGAGAGCAGACGATTTGACGACTAATTCTATTAGGTGTGAAGGCTTCAAAGAGTTATTGTATTGATGTTTAACTGAGGTATTTGTACAAGAGAGTTTACAAGATAAGGATAAGTAACAACACATATTAGGTAAGACTATACAAGGTAAAAGGATAATTATACAAGCTGTGATGAAGTGATAATTATGTAGAACATGTATTTGCCTTATCACCCTCCCTCAAGCTAGTTGGATTGGAGAGAACTCGTAGCTTGGTCTTCAAAAAGGTGAACCTTGTCCGAGACAGTGGCTTAGTGAGGATATCGGCAATCTGATAATGGCTGGAAATATATTTGACCAACAACTCTTTCTTCATGACTTTGTCTCTAACAAAATGGAAATCAATCTCGAGATGACGAGAACGAGAGTGAAAAATGGGAGAGACGGTTAGATATCTGGCACTCAAATTGTCACACCAAGGAATTGGTTTATATGCTTGTGGATAACCAATCTCAGAGAGCAAACATTGCTGCGAATATATCTCACTCGTAGCAGAGGCTAAGGCTCGATACTCCGCCTCTGTAGAAGAACGAGAAACAGTTCTTTGTTTCTTTGATGTCCAGGAAATTAAGTTTGTTCCATAGAAAATCGCAAGTCCAGTTGTAGATTTCCTATCATCCAAACATCCCCTCCAATCTGAATCCGAGTATGCACTAAGCTGAGAATTAGTTTGATGGGAAATATAAAGACCATGGTCTCGAGTACCATTCAAATACCTCAATATTCTCTTTACTGCTGTCCAGTGAGTCTCAATTGGAGAGTGCACGTATTGAGAAACCCGATTAACAGCAAAGGTAATGTCGGGTCTTGTGATTGATAGATATTGAAGTCCTCCAACTATACTCCTATACAATGTAGGATCTGAAAAAACTGTACCTGCAGTTTGCACCAATCTTTGCTATGGACAAGATGGGCGGGAAATCGAGTTTGTAGTAGACATCTTGGCTCTTGTCAACAAATCACCAATATACTTTTGTTGGGTGAGAAGCAGGCCATTAGAGTCGCGGAGTGCTTCAACTCCAAGAAAATATTTCACATTGCCAAGATCCTTCAAGGCAAAGGTCTGTTGCAATGACTTTATCAAGGTGGTAAGCAAAGAAGAATTCGAACCAGTGAGCAAGATATCATCAACATAAATTAAGCAATAAAGGCGAATGGATCCTTTGATGTAAAAGAACAATGAGGAATCTGTTTTAGAGCCTTGAAAGCCAAGTTGAATTAACTTGTCTGTGAGACATTTAAACCATACCCGGGGTGCCTGTTTGAGGCCGTAAAGCGATTTCAAAAGCTTGCAGACATGAAAAGGTTTGGTTGGATCAACAAATCCAATTGGCTGCTCCATGAAAACTGTTTCCTCCATCTTGCCATGAAGAAAGGCATTTGATACATCTAGCTGTTGTATTGGCAAGTCACATTGCACAGCTATTGACAAAATTAACCGAATTGTCTGAGGTTTTATGACCGGGCTAAACGTTTCATTATAGTCTAGGCCTGGGCGCTGATGAAACCCCTTTGCAACTAACCTGGCTTTGAACCTTTCCACACTCCCATCTTGTCTCTTTTTGACCCGAAAAACCCATTTACATCCGATTATATTTTGATTCGAAGTACGGGGAACTAATTCCCAAGTACCATTCTGAAGAAGTGCATTGTATTCTCCTGCCATGGCTTGCCTCCATTCTGGTAGTTTTAGTGCCTGGGAAGCGGATGTTGGTTCCACAGGGGTGGTAGTAATATGTGATGCAGCTTTCGGCTTTGGTTTAAGATTCTCTGTTTGAGAACGTGTCACCATTCGGTGAGTGTCTTTTGGTTTGGTGGCCGGCGACTGAGACCATAACATTGAATTATTGGTTTGATTTGAGCCTGCCATAACAGAAAGTTGGTGGGAGCAAGCTTAACAGAAACCTGTTGAGAGATATTAGGGAAGGAGGAGATTGTGGCGGCGGTTTGAGTGGTGGAGGAGGTGTCAGCGTCGGTTGGAATCAACGACATGGTGAAGAGAAAGTGAGATGAATTTTGGATCGGAAAAAAAAGGAGAGAGAGTTTGATTAAAACACTAATAGCCTTGATACCATGTGAAGGCTTCAAAGAGTGATTGTATTGATGTTTAACTGAGGTATTTTACAAGAGAGTTTACAAGATAAAGATAAGTAACAACACATATTAGGTAAGGCTATACAAGGTAAAAGGATAATTATACAAGCTGTGATGAAGTGATAATTATGTAGAACATGTATTTGCCTTATCATTAGGAATACTATGCAAATCTTTTGTATGGCCTCAGGGCAAAGAATTAATTTGGAGAAATCTAAAGTGTTCTTTTCCCCAACACAAGTGGGGAGGATAGAAAGAATGTCATTGATGTTTTAAGTATTAGTGAAATTGTCAACTTAGGGAAGTATGTTGGATATCCTATGCACCACACTAGAGTGTCAAAGAATGATTATTCTTTTATCTTGGATAAGCTTAAAGGTAAGCTTGCTGGATGGAAAGCTAACCTACTTTCCCATGCTGCTAGACTAGTGCTTTGTAAGTCTACGTTGGAGTCTATACCAACCTATTTGCTAATTAAAGAAGGTTTTTTCCTAGCTTTGTCGATGTTGAATCTTATGGTGTGCAGATTTGGATGTTTTAATTTGTTGGTCTTCTAAGAGTCTTGTTGTGCTTTGTTCTATTGAGCCTCCTTGAAAGTTAGAAAATTTCAGCAGAGTTTGTTATGACAAGGGATTTACTTGTTTTTGTTCAGAATTGGTTGCTTTTTGTGTTTTTGGTCTCCATTCTGTGTTTACTTGGCTTCTTTCAAGCAAGTTTGGAGTTTGGACAATTGTGCCTGATGTTTGGTGATGTGGACATGTCTGGTACTGGTTGAAGATGGTGTCTACTGTAAGAAGAGAATCATTATTGACGGTGACGCTCTATTCGTTGTACAGTGGGTGAATAACAAGGAATCAATTGTATGGAGTTTTTGACAGATTAGTTTTCAGATTGAGGGGTTAAAGAAGTTGATTAAAGTTTGATCAGTGAAGCATGTGTTTATAGAGTTTAAGGATATCGCAGATTGTTTGGCGAATTCAAGTATTGATGGGGGATCGTCATTGATATTTAGTTTTGATTTAGTTGCTGCGTTTTTCTTTTGTTTGGGACTAGTGTTGTTGTTCTTTTGCTTTCCTTGGGTCTCTATTTTTGTCTATTTTCTTTCTTTGGAGTGTTCTCGTTGGTGTTTCTGTACATTGCCATTGCTTCAATCAATAAAAAGCAAATATTTGCTTTTCAAAAAAAAAAAAAAATCACGCATGTTAGTAAAGTTCTCAAGACTTAATCTAGTTTTTCAAGACAAAAATAGTAGCTTGCTGTTAACTGTCGAAACAACATTTGAAATTTATTTCCAAAAACCACAACATAATGTACTCCTCAACACTAGATAAGCTGATCAATCCCTTGACCACAAACTATAAAGAATCAAGAATGATGCATCTAGTACATGGCAGTTAAGAAATGGAACATGTATACATACCCATAGCAAAGATCAAGTTTGTGTAAGATTTCTGGCTGCTCACCTTCTTGTGGTTCTGCTGGCTGTGTATAAATTATATCAGGTGGTGAAACTTCCACTTTTGCATCACCTCCATCTTGTGTCTCTGGCCTAAAAACTTCACAGAGTCAGGCCACTAAGTTTGCACAGAGAATCAACTTCATTAAAAAAAGCTTAGGATCAAATCATACATATTGATCATCATGATTACACCCAACATCTTTTATAAGCTCATGATTATCATGATTAGACCTAACATCTTCTATAGTCCCATATAGTTGCAACAGATTTCAAAATTAGACATGCATAGGTATATGATTCAGATAGATACCAGTATAGTGTTGATGGAAAATGCTAGGCTTTGCGTAAAATCTTGAAAAAACAACTAATTTTCTCATTAATAATATCATAAAAAAGAAACATTTGATTTTATCTCATGGGGATTTTAGAAAAGGAAAAAACAAAACCCTAATCCCTTCATCTTCATCGATCTTCATCTTCACATTTCATTTGATCTCATGGGATTTTAGGAAAAAAAAAAAAAACCTAATCCCTCTTCATTTCCTTGATCTTGATCTTCATCTTCCACTTCTCACGACCATTAGTGTGCCCTTCCATAAATATAACGAAACACTGCAGCATAGAGATGCAAGAGCTCTATTTCATCAGGGGTGAGGTCAGCTCTTTTAATGTCTCTCGCTATATTGATATATCATTTCCCATTATTCTCCACAATTCCGAAAATATCGTTAAAGTGTACCCTACAAGATTCAGATGGTCTCCCATTCACACTCATACGACGAGGGAATTGGCTCCCATAGGTATATACTTGCTCTGGGCTGCCGGAAGGGCTTCAAACATCAATCGATTCTAAATCATAATAATTCTAAATCAATTTTTTGATTAGTAATGTCAGATTTCAATAACTATTAGTATTACCAAGTCAATTTGTACTTAATTATAATATAAAAATGATATAGAAAGATTAGTAATTTTGCGAATTAAATAATTTGAATTAGAGGCATTTCTTATCAATTTAATTTGAATTATTTAAATTTGAATTATAATTGGCCGAATTTGTTTTTTTAAGAAACAAAAAATTGATTTTTTTTGAATTAGAGACATTACTCTCATTATTAAATTAATAATATCAAATTTTTCCAAGCATAATTTACAAATAATTTATTTATTTAGATTGAAACCATAATTTATTTATTTATTTCATTTTTTTAGGGAATAGTTTTGAATATTTAGGTTTACTGTATAGGGTTTAGTTACAAAGTAACATGTATATTACTTGAACATTACAACAATTAAATCAAAAGAAATAAAAGACCAATTAATCTTACTAAACAACTAAATAAGGTCACTTATGAAAGTTTGCTTTTCCAGAGCTAATTCATTTTCTTCTCTTACGATATATTGTTATCATTGATGCATGAATCCGATGAAATACTTATTCGAGAAGCTGATATGGTAGTCGCCAGCAGAGGAAGAAGACCGATTTAATACTTAATGTGATGTCTCAAGACTTTATAAGGTTAATGAAAGTACAGTCCTAAGAAATTTTGGTAACATGTACTTTTTTTAAAAAAAAATTGTTAAATCTATTATATAAGAAAAATTATATAATACACTATTAGTAGAGTTTAACAGACTGCACATGCTGGGTTAAAGGGTTGACATGTTTCCCTTTAGGGAATAGTTTTGAATCTTCAATTTTATGGTATATGATTGAGCTACAAAGTAACATGTATATTGTTTGAACATCACAACAATTAAATTAGCAAAAGACCTAAATGAACCATTAATAAAGTTACTGAAATGCTCAATAAGCTTATTAAAGAACTGAATATTAAATACATGAACCATTAATAAGGTTACTGAAATGCTTAATAAGGTTATTAAAGAACTAAATATTAAATACATAATTAATTAATTATAAAACGGGGTATGTGTCAATCTTTTAACCGGTTTGTGGAGTTTTAAAACTCAACTGACAGTTTGTCAAATAATTATCCATACATAATTAATTAAGAAATATGGTATTGTCTAAAAATTTCATTGACGGTGTATCAAATAATTGTACTTTGTTAAATTAGACAATAAATTTGGTAACTCGATAAAGGTTACTACAATTTTTAAGAAAATAAGGGTTACTAAAATTTCTAAGCATGCGAGGTTATCAAATTTATGTAGCTCAATCATGCGAGGATATCAAATAAATAATATTTCGGTAATATATGTTACCTTTATTCGTTACATAGCACTATAAATCTTCTAACATTTGATATTGATGAAATGTGACTAAAATTTGTAAGAATGAAAGGTTACTAAAAATTCTAAGAATGTGAGGTTACTAAATTTATGTAGAATTCTAAGAAATTTTGGTAATATATACCTTTTTTATTAAATTTTGCTTTAAACTTAGTAATCTTCAGTATTAATGATATTTCAGTAATAAATTTTGAAAATGTAAAGTAAGTTAAATGTTTAAAGAATAGTGGTTATTAATTTTAAGTAAAATCCTAAGAAGTTTTGGTATCATATTCATTCTTTTGTTAAATCCATTATATATGGAAAATTATACAATACATTGTCAGTGAAGTTTAGCAGATTGCACACGCGAGGGTACCTAAAAAGGGTTGACATGTGTCACTTAGGGAATAGTTTTAAATATTAGGGTTTAAGGTTGAGCTACAAAATAAAATATATGTTTGAACATCACAACAATTAAGGGAAAATTAAATATTTGTTAAAGGAAAATTAATCCATCCACTGTTAGTAGAGATTAGCAGACTGCATAAGCGCGGTCGAAGGGTTGACATATGTCCCCTTAAGGTATTTTTTTAATATTTAATACCTAATGGAAAATAAACCGTGCACAAGTGGGGTTGAAAGGTTGAGATGTGTTATTTAGGGTATATTTTTGAATATTAAATACATAATTAATTATGAAATGAGTTATGTATCAATCTCTTAACCAGTTTGTGGAGTCTAAAAACTCAATTGACAGTGTGTCAAATAATTATCCATACATAATTAATTAAGAAATATGGTATAGTCTAAAAATTTCATTGACGGTGTATCAAATAATTGTACTTTATTAAATTAGGCAATAAATTTGGTAACTCGATATTGATGAAGGTTACTACAATTTTTAAGAAAATAATGTTACTAAAATTTCTGAGCATGTGAGGTTATCAAATTTATGTAGAGTCATAAATGGTATTTCGATCAGTAATATATGTACCTTTATTCGTTACATATAATGCTATAAATATGCTAACATTTGATATTGATGAAAGGATACTAAAATTTGTAAGAATGCAAGGTTACTAAAATTTCTAAGAATGTGAGGTTACTAATAAATTTATGTAGATCCTAAGAAATTTAGTTAACATATACCTTTTTCATTGAATTTTGCTTTAAACTTAGTAACCTTCAGTATTAATGATAGTTTAGTAAAAAAATTTTAAAATGTAAAGGAAGTTAAATGTTTAAGGAAGAGTGATTACTAATTTTAAGTAAAGTCCTAAGAGAAGTTTTGGTATCATGTCATTTTTTTGTTAAATATATATAAAAAATTATACAATATACTGTCAGTGGAGTTTAGCAGACTGCACACACATGGTTAAAAGGGTTGACATTTGTCCCCTTAAGGAATAATTTTAAATATTAGGATTTAGGGTTTAGGATGAAGTTGCATGTTTGAACATCACAACAATTAAATTAACAAAAGAACTAAATGAAACCAATAATAAAGTTACTTAAATGCTTAATGAGCTTACTAAAGAACTAAATAAGGTCACTTATCAAAATACTTAATATGATACCTCAAGACCTTATAAGGTTCATGAAAGTTTAACAAGCTACTAAAATACTTAATACAATTACTAAATTGCTTAATAAATTATCGATAAGATTAGTAAAAAACTCAATGAGAACATTAAACTTGGTTAATAAGAATTTTTAAAAAATTATATAAAGTTAGTAAACCCTCATTAAAGTTTTTGAATAAACATATATATAATTAAGTTCATGGCAAAAAAACTATATAATTAAGTTATATATTAAAATTCTTATAAGATTTTTTTTTTTCCTTATAATATTATAAGGAAAGCTTAATAATATCACTAAAATTATTATAAAATCATAAAGAAACTTTAATAAGCTTTCTAAAAAGCTTAATTATATGTTACTATAAAGCATAACGAGATTATTAAATAAAATTAAAGAGACCACTAAAAAAATTGTTACAATTTCATAAATTGTTGTTTGGTCATTATGTTTTGGCATACATAAGATATTATCAAATGATTCTAAATAATATCTGAATATTGTACCATCTAAAAAACCATTAATATGGTTTCTTAAAAACTAAATAAGGTTATTAAGAAGTTTAGAATGTTAGTCAAAAGTTTATAAAAATATTAAAAAAGCTGATAATGTCACTAAAATACGTAATAACAATACTAAATAATCTATAAGGTTACTAAAAACTTAAAGATTATTGAAAAAAAATGGAGAAGGCTATTAGGAAAAAAACGTAATATGATTTCAAAAAATCACAATGATTTCTAAAAATCTTATAATAAAGTAACTGAAAAAACTTAAAGAGGTTACTATAAAACTTAATGCCGTCACTAAAATACGTAATAAGATTTTCAAAAGGCTTATAGGATTAATCAAAAACTTAATAATAAGGTTATATATTAAAAAACTTAATATGGTTCCTAAGAAAAACTTAATAAGGTTATAATGTTAGTAAAAAGTTTAAAAGATTATTAAAATAAATTGATAATGTTACTAAAAGTTTAATATTGAAGTTACTAAAATATTAATAACATTACTAAAAATTATAAAGTTACTAAAAATCTCTAAGACTACTGAAAAACTTATAAAAGTTATTTAAAAGTTTAATAAGTCTACTAAAATTCAAAATAATGTTACTAAAAATCTTAATAAGGTTGGGTAAAAAACTTAATAAGGTGACCAAAATACTTTATAAGGCCGAAAAAGGAAAAAAACTTAATAAGGTCTAAAAAGTAGCATAAGTAATAAGGTTACTAATAAGATTACTATAAAATTTGATACCGTTACCGTAAAGGAAGGTTATTAAAAAAAATTATAATTTTACTAATAAATTTTTAAAGTTATTGAAAAGCTTAAAATAAAGAAACTTAATTAGTAATTAAGTAAAAGACATAAAATGTTAAAACTGAGAAGTGTTTATGATTTTTAAGAAAAGGTAAATTATCACATCCACTGTTAGTGGAGTTTAGTAGATTGTACAAACAATATTTAAAGGATTGACATGGATCTTTTTATTGTATATTTTTAAATATTAAATACATGATTAATTAAGAAATTAATAGTGTATGTTTTAGTTTTTTAACCTGCATGTTTAATATAAAAGTTCCGCTAATAGTGTATTAAACAGTTGTTTACAAAAAAGAAATAATAATATTTCTCTACGAAGCATAAAGATTTGGTAATATTTCTTTTACAAATTATAAAGGTTTTACATAGTACGAGTACAATAAAGGTTTAGTAATTCTACAAAATTATATTGCAACTAAACTTTCATGACAAGATCATGTTGATTCCATATCATATTTGCTGCTAATTAAAATTCATTTATTATGTTACTAATAAATTATTTATAAATAAATTATAATTCTAAATAATAATTTTAAAATTTGAATAAATTCCCATGTAAAGCACAGGTTCTAACCTTGGGGAGAAAGGAATGATATTGTTGGCACTTCGATTTGCGAGTCACCTTTATGACATCATTGCAAAGTTCATAAGCTCAACATAAACATGCGGCTTCAATCACCCGGAATGGACCTTGTTGTTCTCAACTCTATGTCGGAATTCAGCAAATGGGTTTTAGACCTTTGAGATGGTAAATTTCCAAGAAAATCATTCAACAGGGATGAGGAACCTAAGTGGATAAAAGTTCCGGATGACATGATTCTATCGCAAGATGGAGATTCGATTGCCCAGATTGTTTCATGGACTTATCTTGATTTTATTACTAACTACAGTGATCATAATTATTTGAAAGACATCGATTTTATCTCCGACAAATGAAGATGTTGATCAGGTAAATGATTTCGTTCTATCGCAAATTCCAGGAGAGACAAAAAGGTAACTTAGTTTTGATAAAGTTGCTCTCGATTCAGGCTACATGGATGAACAATCTACTCCACCTACTGAACTCTTAAATACTTTAAAGTTTTTGGGAGTCTCGAATCATGAGTTTCTTTTGAAGGTAGGGGTTCAAGTCATTTTGATGTGAAACATAAATCAGGCTAAAGGGCTATGCAACGTACCAGGTTGATAATCACAAAGCTTGGGACTAGAATAGTAGAAGCTGAAGTTGTGACAGGAAGCAACATTGGGAAAAAGGTACTCATCCATCATATAGTTACGTCTCCTACTAATTTGAAATGGCCATTTACTTTATTGCGTCGACAATTTCCTCTCAAGTTATGTTTTGCCATGACGATAAACAAAAGCCAATGTTAGACTTTTAATCTTGTTGGGGTTTATCTTCCGAAGCCCCTTTTTAGCCATGGCCAATTGTATGTGGCTGTTTCAAGGGTAACATCTAAAGAAGTCTTGAAGATTTTGGTTGCTGAGTTTGAAAATGATCATCCGGGGTATACAAAAAATATAGTTTATCATGAATCTTTTAACAAGGTACCTTGAGGTAAAAATCTCATCTTCTATAACTTTATGTTTTTTTGTTGTTACTTATTATATGCTATCCTTTAATTCAAGTTTCATAATTTATTCCACAGGAAATCCTCCACGACAGTTTTGGTGTAATTAAGTTTGTGAACTCAGTCAGGGGTTTTTGATAATGATGTAATTTTCTCATGATATTTACATATTTTGCTTAGTACTTTAGACATATTATTTGATACTTTAAATTTAAATCATACTTTTAAGTTCTACTCACGGGTCTAAAACTAGTTAAAACTATAAATTTAATCTGCCAAACAATGCTTTAAAGCTGCCGGATTTTGCTAGCTGTTATCTTAGCATTACTTAGAAAATTCCCAATTGAAAACATGTATATGTCAAAGAACGCATAAAGTTCTCATATATATTTTTTTTAGTGATCTCATATATTGTTTTTGATACAAATAAAGTTCTCATATTGAAACTTTCTTATTTCCCAATCATTCACACAATCCTGTCAAAGTCAAATTCACAACCTTTCAAACATGGCTAATAGTAATTCAACCTAAAATTGGGTTGCGTCGGTAGCACATGAGGCCCGTTGGGTACTCAGTTGATAAAATACCTGCATTGCCATAATCATGATGGTTGAGATGGTTACGACTACCAATGCCTATACAATTTGATTTTTTTTTCCTACATAAGAACAAGGTGTTAGGGATTTACATGTGAGGGAAACATCCTACATCATAAAAGGATGGGTTGTTTGAGTGGCATATATACATGAAGGACCCAAGAAACTATTAGTCTAGGCTTTTGGGATCGGATTAGTGTCTGACATGTATATGGGCTACTCAGTGGGCCTTGCTGAATCAGACAGCGCCCGGGTTCCTCTTCGAACAAGTGGTATCAGAGCTCGGTTAGACTCGATCAGTGTGGCCCATGAGCACGGTGAACCTGGTGTGACCATCCAGGGGTGTGCAATTGTGGAGTGTTCGTAGATTGCACCACTACAGGGGTTAAGTCTTGGATAGCCGGTAATTGGCTTAAGACTTGACGGGCTGGGCCGCATGGGGGAAGATGAGGACTCACATGTAAATCGGGGGAGATTGTTAGGGATTCACATGTGAGGGAAACATCCCACATCATAAAAGGATGGGTTGTTTGAGTGGCATATATACATGAAGGACACAAGAAACCATCAGTCTAGACTTTTGGGTTCGAATTGGTGTCCGACATGTATATGGACTACTCGGTGGGCCTTGCTAAGCAGACAGGGCCTGGGTTCCTCTCCCAACACAAGGAAAGTAAAATAAGAGCAGAGGCGCCTATACAATTTGATTGATATCAAATAAACAGATCAAAAAACCTTATCAGGCAGGGATGTTAATGGGCAAATTAATCAGACTTGATGGGCAATCCTCAACCAGTGATGTTAATGGGCAAATTAATCAGATTTGATGGGCAGTCCTCAACCAAGTGTGCTTGTCCCAGCTTGGTCTATTCTGTTTATTCTATCTTCAATAACAATCTAGTCCAGAATCCCAATGTCAAAACCTTTTATTTGTGTAACAAAACCCCAGGTTAGTGTCAGAAAAATTAGTTTTACTTATGGCTAAAGTTAGAATTAATTTTACATACATCAGCCATTTTAAAGTCAGAATGAACCATATCTACCCACCTTCATTAACACCTGCTATTGTTAAAGTTAGCATTCACCAAGTGTACCTGCCTATGTTGGATAACTAAACAAAAATGGTGTTTGCATGTAATGCTAATATCAGCATCTGATGGAAGCCAGTTTTATGTATGATACGAGTAAGTTGTTGCCAAAAGGAAGTCCTACGGGTAAGAGGGAGTTAGAATGTTGGATCTAAACCCTCCTAGGGGTAACAACTAATGCTCAAAACAAATTATCACTATCCTAAATCGTAACTTTTTCCATAAAACCACTCCCCTGTTCTTTTTTTTTTGGCAATAAAAACCACTCCCCTGTTTAATTATCAAATTTTTAAAGAGGGGAATTACAATGATCAAAAGACTAAGCACTTACATCACTACTTGTGAAGCAATATTGTCAAAACCTGTTTGATGAGTTTGTAGTGCCTGTGGTTCAACTTCCTTTCTAGTGCTCTCCGCATTGATAAGCTTAACTTGATTTTCATTAAAGGTTGATGTAAGTGGGACAGTCAGAGGTGATTCGACACCATTCATATCTTCAAACTTCTCTTCAACTTGGTTGAAGAAACGAAAATGTCAAAGAATAAAAGAGAAGGATATCAAAACAGGTGTCTTTGTTGTCCATCAATGAGATATTCAAAAGAAAGATGGGTTCATAAACACGTATAGCAAAACAGTTTAACAAATCAGCAGGTGAACATTACCTAAGTAATGGGACTCATAATGGTTCTAAGGAGTATACTGTATAACCTCTGAGGTAGTCAACACCCTGGAATACAGAGGAGCAATGTAATATTCATTCAAAACACGAAAGCAGAAAATGGTTCTCACTCATCAACATTTTACCGCCATCGACATACTAAAGAGCTAGCATAACTTTGTCGACAAAGTTATATATACTGGTTCATTTTACTCTTTGAACACAGGTTTTTACAGGTAGCTGTCAGCAAACTTTTTTTTTTATAAAATTTACTAATAAAATTAAACCACCTGTTAATAGACTAGATGAGTTTACCAAAAAAACCAGGATTAATAACTCAAGTTGATTTTTTACACTGTTTGGCACTATTAATCAAGGGCAAAATGGTCCTTCAATGTTCTAATTCAGCCAATCAGAGGCTGACACATCTGTTTTTTTTTTTGGCGGGCTCCTTTTCCCTTCCCGCTTCCTCCCCAGTTCAGCTTTTCCGGTTTATTTCAATTTCAATTGAACCATGCACAGAAAATTGAAGCAGATGAAATGATGCAAAGCTTTAGTGGTGATTTGACATAGGGGTGTCCATCGGTTTGGGTCGGTCTATTCGGGTCGGTTCCACTCTAAGACCGAGGAAATCGAGTGATTATTTTTGGGACCGAAGACTGACCCGAGGAGACTTTGAACCGACTAGGTCGATTCCTCAGATTCTCGGTTCGGTTCTCTAAATATATTTCAACTATATTTTTAAATTTTATTTATTTATATATAATAAAAACATATATAATATATATAATATAAAATATATTTTAAATTTTATTTATTTATATATAATAAAAACATATATAATATAATATATATATATTATATTTTAAATATATATTATATAAAAATATCTATTCGATTTCTCGGTCCGATTCGGTTCTCTAACTTTGGGACCGAACTTAAGACCGAGGAACCGAATATTAAGTCGGTTTTGGACCGAGACACCAATTGGACCAACAGAACCGACCTAAATGACCCAAAACCGAAAAAAATGGTCGGTTCTTTCGGTTCGGGTCGGTTTTGGACAGCTCTAATTTGACAGAGATATGTCAACTCAATTTAATTTTATATATGTGGTGGTTCTTTTCTCTTTTCTGTGTTCCCTGTTCTCTTTCTTTTCCCTTAATTTCTCCTGTTTCTCTTCTCCTTCTACTCTCTCCTTTTTTTCTCTCTTCCGTCCTTCCTTTTCTCTCGATTCTTCTCTCTATTTTCCCCCTTTTCCTTTCCTTCCTCCTTCTCACTCTCTTCCCTTCTCTGACTTCTTTCTTTCTCTATTTCGTTTTGGTTTTACAGGAAAAAAAATAAAAAAAGATTACAAATGGGCTCTCAAGCAAAGAAAAAAGGAGGCTATTTCATGTTTTCAATAACCAATTTACCAATTGGTTTTCTTTTGTTTTTTTGTTTTTTTTCTTTTTCTAAATCCCCTCTGTTATTTCTTTCCATTTTCGTTTTCTCTTTGTTATTTCTGTTATGAGGGAATTTTGGGCAAAAGATCTCTGCTTGGGTTTCGTTTTGTGCATATGTTCGTTTCCATTTGGTTGGGTCTTTCCTCTTCTCCAGTTTTTTGTATTTCCCCTCGATGGCTTCTTTGTTTTTTTCTTTCAAGGATTTGCACGTACTTTTTGTGCTTTTTTTTCGAATAATTATAATTTTTCGTGCCTTTTGTTTTTTTTTGCCTCCTGACTGAACTTAATTTGAAATATCTTCTAATGTTTTTGCTCTTCTGATTTTTTATGTGTTTTTACATATGGAACATGTTTGGAGTATCTTGGTGGTTCCCTCAATTTCTTTTTACTGTGTGTTTTGCATATTTCGGAAATACAAGTGATGTTTTTATTACTTTCGTTTTATTTTTATTCTATTTGATAATTTATTTTCTTCCTGTAAGACTTTGTTTTGATTTATGTAAATGGTAGTTAAAGATTGATATGCAAACTTTTTCCTTGATATTGCCTTGAATAATGATTTAGCTTATCACTTGCCGTGAATTTAAGTTTTAAATTTTAAGATTAACACGGATTGGACTGATATGATTTGCCATAAAAAAATTGTCACTGAATATGTTGCTTCCTTGAAAGATATTGATTTTGGAAACAATATGTTGTTATACCCGATCGGCCAACTTGTCAACTGTGTTCAAAATTCAAATTTCAAAATCTGAAGAGACTCGGTCGAGCTGCCAGGTTGAGTCATGCCACACAATTAGCTCAAACATTTTGTAGGACGGCCACTTGATTCTTCGGGAAAGGCCTGTTGCCCCTTTGATCTGGCGTTCGCCAAGTTCGTTGGAAATTATAAATGTGGACGATCGTCTATGTTTGAAGGAGTAGGAATTTTCATAAGTTGGGAGATAATCCAACTTCTAGTTTCGGTAAACGGCTTAAGCGTCTTCGTTGAGAAATAGATTTTTTGTGGAGGATGAAATCCTTGTAAATATTAACAATTCGGCAAGATCTCGAAAGTTGGGAGAACGTCCAACGTAGAGCAATTACCTTAGTTTCGATGTTCTCATGACGAGTCCGGATCGAAGGTGAAATACGAACTTAGCCTTTCTCACAAAGTGTTCAGGGCTTACGTTCGACCACAACTTAGTTTCGATGTTCTCATGACGAGTCTGGATCGAAATCTAAGGTCAATTACGAACTTAGCCGTTCTTACAAATAGTCCAGGGCTTACGTTCGGCCAACTTAGTTTCAATGTTCTCATGATGAGTCCGGATCGAAATCTAAGGTCAATTACGAACTTAGCCATTCTCACAAATAGTCCAGGGCATATGCTCGACCACAACTTAGTTTCGATGTTCTCATGATGAGTCCTGATCGAAATTTAAGGTCAATTACGAACTTAGCCGTTCTCACAAAGAGTCCAGGGCTTACGTTCGGCCACAACTTAGTTGCGATGTTCTCATGATGAGTCCGGATCGAAATCTAAGGTCAATTACGAACTTAGCCGTTCTCACAAAGAGTCCAGGGCTTACGTTCGGCCAACTTAGTTTCGATGTTCTCACGGGGAGTCCGGATTGAAATCTAAGGTCAATTACAAACGTTGCCGTTCTCACAAAAAGTTCAGGCCTTACGTGCGGCCACAACTTAGTTTCAATATTCTCATGATGAGTCCGGATCGAAATCTAAGGTCAATTACGAACTTAGCCATTCTCACAAAGAGACCAGGGCTTACATTCGGCCAACTTAGTTTCGATGTTCTCACAGGGAGTCCCGATCTCCGACCAAAGTACTCGAAATATATGGGAAGTCCGCCGAGCTATCGGTTTATCAGGATGGTGTGAAGTTCTCATAAATGAAAGGTTTCAAGAGAATAAGAGTACAAAGATCGTCTCATAATAACATAAATGCGAAAATTAATAAAAATAATTCAATACTAGGAAATAAAAGGGGTATAGTAATGCGGAGTTTACTGGTGGTACTTCTTCAGGTGGATGGCATTCCAAGTCCTTGGAACCTTGCCGTCGAGATGCCACTACGAGAGTCAAAGCAATCTTTTCCGCCTTGTTGTAGTTAAGTTCGCCGCCCTGCAATGCTCTACCGACATAGCTTCTGTTCGAAAGTTCCCACAGACGGCGCCATTATTGATAACTAAATGATCAACAAGGACGATCCTCGTAGATCGTCAAGTTTAGCCTCTGAAACCTAGAAGGTGTAAGACCTGCAAGACAGAAAAACACCTGGGAGTGCAGGGTTTGATCCCCGCGTTAGCACTCCGACGGTGGAATCAGCGGATCGTCCAAGTATTAGAGAATATTTAGGAGCTAGGTTTAGAGAATAGGGTTTAGAATTAGTGAATAAATGAGAGAAGTACCCTATTTATAGTGGTAGGCAGCCCATAGGGTGGATTCCCGTGTGGGCTTAAGCTTGGTCCAGGCCCAATTGTATGGAAGTTGAATGGGCCCTTGAGTCGATCCGTGTTTGAGCTTCGCCGGGTGCTAGATGTAGAAGTGTGCCGCTCGGCATGCTATGTGCAATATAGCAGGTCGTCGTAGTTTACTCAGATTTAGCAATTGAGGGTTATATTCAACAAAAGTATTGTCAGTATTTGCATTGCATTTCTTTGATGTGTTACAGAGATTGATGAATTGTGGCTAAAAAGTTGATATTAGTGGCTTAGTGAAACTTGCATGATGAGTTAGAATGACACATACATTTATATAACTGATCACCTTTCAAATTGCTTCCATTTCTAATGTCAACAGGTCTACATAGATTCTATCGGTAGCAGGTTGGCAGGGCCAGGGACCATCAATTTTGTCAGAGTATTTATGCGAGGTATAGACATATGAGTTAATTTACTGGCTCCTTTCAGTTTAAGTCTCTTTCATCTTGAATTATTTATGTTTATTTATTTATTGCAGTAATAGTAGATAATCCATTCATACTGTTTTTCAATAGTCTTCTATTGGCATTACTTCAAATGAATTTGTAGGTTATGATTTGTGAGAATATATCCTTGATGATTGGTTTTTATTCGTGCATCAGTTTACTACTATCTCAGCAATATCTATGAAATTCAAAGATGAGGTCTTCTTTTTAATTTCTATTTTTTTCCTCTTTTGTGTTTGGTTTTCTTTTGACCGATAGTGATTGTGGTTAGACCCAAAGGCAGACACCAAGCAATTATTGTGTGGCTACATGGGGGTTATGTTTGATTCAAGCAAAGGAAAGCAAATAACAGGTTTGATACTCCTTTTTATTTCTCCCATGCTATATTTAATCATATGTGATTGTTGTTGTGCTATTTGATATTGAAGAGCATAGTTTGTTCCAAGGGACTGCTTTGATTATTATTATTATTATTATTATTATTGAGATCAAATTAATAGCTATACTGAGATTATGGACTGGGTTTATCATGAATAGGAACCTGTGTATATAGCTGAGACAATTTTCATTTCTCTGATGGCTGACTTGAGCAAAACTATGGAGAGAAATTAGCAAAATATATAGCTTTTTATTTCTTTTGTTTTGGGGAGTTACTCACCATTAATTTTAAGTTGTAAATAGCTATTTCAAAATAGTTAAAATTACCATTTTTGCAGGTATCGCAGCAAACCAAATGATCATGAATCACAACTCAGGTTCTTCGTTTTCCAGATGTTAGGTAAGCAGATTTTACTATTTTTTCCTTAAATCTAAGGTTATTTTTTACATCAACGTCTCATTTTTTGCATGCCTTTTATTTTATTTATTTATTTATTTTTGCTACTCATGAACATGATATTTAAATGAGTTACACAATAGGAGATAACTCTCTCCTTTCCCTTAATCCCACCCCGCATCATGTGACACATCAACTATTAGAAAAATACAAGTGTTTTTTGTTCTGAGAGGTGCATCTGCGTCCTACAATAGTATCTTATTTACTTAACAAATGTTCTAAAATTCATATATGTGCTCGAATAATCAAGTTCCAAGAGTGACACTTGAGTAGCAATTTAAGAGTCAAGTCATTTTGCTTGATACTACTTCAATTTGCTTTTGACTATTATTACACTTCATATTCTTAATGTTTTCTCTATTGGCAATTTGGCATGCAGGGGATCTTTATGATAATCAAAGTTTTGTTAAGGAAATCAAGAAGCTGAACAACTTAAGATCATTACTGCCATTAAAGAAGCGGGGAATGTGAAGGTTAGCGGTTCACAGTTTGCTCAAGTTTCGTTTACTTTATGGAACCACTACATGTATATATGTAAAATCAACTTATATGTCACTAGCTTTGGACATGTGAGAGTTGCTATGATTTTAAGTAAAGGTAATGTTCTCTGGCGATGTTTGTTTACTTAATTTCTTGAGCAAATACTTACTATATTATTCTCCCTTCTAAGTCTTTGGTGCAATGCCAAAATGACCATAATTCTGTTAGAACGGCTTATTGCTCAAAAAGGCCCCTGAACTTACACAAAACGGCCAAATAAGCCCCTGAACTTTAATTGCAGCCAAATAAGCCCCTGAACTCTTTAAATAGGCCAAATAAGCCCTTTTCTGATGGCTAAATGCTGAAATAAGGACTAAACATTTCAAGATTTTCTCAAATAAGGATCAAAATACACAATTCCAACAAATTAAAACACATAATTAATATTTTTTTACAAATTTGATACAATATAAGTTAATACTAGTGTGTGAGATATATATAAACTGAAAAACGTACGATAATTTTATATCATATTACGTTTTATGAATTTATTTTGATTAATAGTTTTTGATTTTTAATTAACACTATAATATCATTTTTCTATCAAATTTAACGTGTATGCACCAGAAACATTTATTTTCATTTAAGAATTCTCTACATTTCTCTCCATTTATTGACAAATTATTCTTTCTTGCAGATCAAAATCCAATGAAGGGTCAAACATAACAACACAAGACTGATGGCGACTTCTCATATTTTAAATTTCATAAGATCTGGCAGCTGATTGACCCTCAACTATCCTCTATGTCAACTCTGTTAGAACACTTCGCTCTGCCCACGCTAAGCTCTAACCTATATTCCTCACCATATTCTTTTCTTAAAAAGCTTGCTTTGACACCTTGACTGATTGTGAATATCTGTTGATTTTTGTCGCCTCATAAACTCATTATATTTGCTCTGTTTAAATCAGTCATTGTTTGTGGTTTTACTTTACATATGTTTATATGTTGGACAAAGTTTGTCAAACTTTTTGTAGTCATTATTTATTCTCTATGATTTATCTCCTTTACCTGAATGATGATTCCACCTTTCCTTATAACCAATATTCACTATTTTATGTGGTGAACTTTCGACAGCTTATGTTATTATTCCAAAAGTCTTGATTCATGATTTGAGCTGAATGAGCAATTCTTATTTAGGCTATGGAACAGAAGGAATTTAGAATTCCTCAGCTCCGAATAGGAGGTCACACAGACTATATCATTCTCAGAGTTGCAAGACGTTGGAAGACAATCCTGCCCACAACAAAAGAGTTCCTATCCATTGACTTCTTATTTACAGATGATGAGGTAATATTTACCTGTAACTTTCTATATCATGATTGATAATGAGCATATATCTCTGAACCATTTATCTAAACTCATTTTGTCCATTTTAGTATTCTCTGAGGAACCAGCGTGATGCAGCACATGGATACATGGAGAGCAACATGGAACAACATTTCTCTGAAACTCTGAAAGAGGGTCTGCTTTACAAAATTTCTGTTTTTCAAGTCAAACCACTGAAAGGCACACCCAAATACAATGCAATACCTGCCGAGAAGACCATTCTGATATACTGGTCCACTGAGGTTCGGGAAGTCACTGAAGGGATTAACAAGTTCCCTTGATATTACTTCATTTTTTGCAGATGTTGAACACATTATTCCTAAATTCAGAGTCAATGCTGTTATGACAGGTGCTGATATAACCTAAATTTCTCATGTATTACCCTTTTTTTTAAAAAAAATTTCTTCCCTAAATATTTTGCCCTTATTAAATTTTCATTTACACTCACAATTTCCCAACAGATGTCATAGGTGTTCTAACTGCTATCAAAGATGTGACCAAGATAATGGTCTGCAAAACTCTTGCTACAAAAGAAATGAAGAAGTTGGAAAAAGAGATATAACTCTTAAACTCATTAGGTACACAGCATCCTAAACCATGTATCATAAATACTCTCAATAGTTGCTAACAGGCATATGAAATCATTGCAGCGGACGAGAGATAGAGGTATCAGTTTGGGCACAATATCTCGAGGATATTCTGATTGACGAGTTGGTTAAACAGAGGCCAAAACCTATCCTAATCATTGCAGGAACAACAGTGCAGAAGACATCAGGTTATCCATCAACAAAATTAGTTTTAATCTATCAGTTTGCTTCTCTTCACTCGTGATAAAAGGCACAAGTACCTGAAAGCTTACTGCCCTCTGTTTTTTTGTACAATTCATCTCTATTTTGTGCCATACATTTGACTGTTGATTAATATGCCTCTTTTGTGCAGATGTTATCCAACTCTTGACTACTTCAGGTTCAAAAATATTTATCAACCTAAACATTCCAGAAACAGACCAATTTAGGCAGAGGTCTGTACCATTAATATTGATTTCCAATACAAAAAATAGTCACAAGTTGAATCAGACAGGACTTACAGAGAGGTAAACTTATATTATTTAACAGATTTAAAGATGATTATTCTGAGATCAAGTTACTTGAAGCTGCGCAAGAACAGAGAAACAGAGATAATCTCTTTGACGAGGCAATAGAGAGTTCAATAATTCAAATACTAAATCTCTCCTCTTCTGGCATTGGTAAAAGAAATAGCTCCTAGCCTACTTTGCACTTTCTGCACAATTTTTTCTTGAATTATAAATATACTCATACTGACTAAAATTCCTGTCAACTTTTAGAAAAAGAAAAAAGTTCAAGTTTGCTGCAAGAGTTCTTGGAATAGACACATCCAGCGGTTAGTTTTATCCTGCGTGCCCAGTCTGCTCACTCGGGATGACTGATGCCCTAAGCGGCTTCTGATGTAAAGATCATGGAATACACACTCCCTGTTTAACATGAGAGAAAATCACCCTTTTTTGTTATAAGATTGTCCGATTTCTATAATATGATTCTGTCTAACATCCATCATACAACACCTACAGCTTGGAGATTTCTCTTTTTCATACGAGATGCTACTGCATGTTTGTGAACTTGGCCAAAGAGATGACAGGTCTTGACATCAGCAACTTACGTGTTGTTAGATCCCAATCACCAGTCCCTATACCAGACAGCGCTTCAGATGTTGTGGGGAAGCAATACGATTTTTTGTTGTTGGCCCATCAGACCAGGCTTTAAAGAGAGAATCGGTTGTTCAAAGTTTTTGCAGTCAGGCCAATACATGAAGAACCTAAACCGCTGCTGATCCAGGAAAAAGGGAAGAATGTCTTAGGATCTATAACACAACCCACACTTGAGAGTTTAATCAATGAGCTAGCACTGAAGACAGCAGAGAAACGGTCACAGCAACACGAAGAAAACAAAGGAGATGAAACCTCAGAGACACAGATGCTACCTGACCAAGAGAAAGAAGGATCGCCCTTCAAGAAACAAAAACCAAGGTACTCTTATGTCTTTATGATTATCTTGGTGAGAACAATTTCTGCACACACAGACATACTAATCAAAAAATATTCTTCTTATTTCAGTGCAAGCAGAAAACTCCAGCCTTGAGGCAATCGTGAACACAACCCCAGCATAAACCAAGAGATAACCAAAAGAAACATTTGATGGCATTACCTCGGACTAATCTAAGATGTCTGGCTCTTTTTGTCCTTGATGCCAATACTGTGGTATCCATATTTTGGACCTTGCACGGTCATCAAACTCAAAATGGGTCTCTTGCTTTCCACTGAATCTGGAAACTTGATCTACCTAAATGATATTGATCCTTATCATTTTAGAGACACTATCAACAATAAATTTATCGTCTTTCATTTTCAATTCCATTACAATTGTATACTTTCACTAAAACATCAAATCAAACCCATCCAAGAAATGCAATCCCGCGGACTGAATTCCTTACAGCTGTCCCAAAATTCAAAAGCAAAAAAGAAAACAAAAAATTGTGTGGTGTTGTTGCATGCCTGACTTATGGCATAGCGTTATTTTCTAAAGAAAAAAAAAAGAGGACGTAGAGGGTGGAAGAGAAGTCAGAGAGAGAAAAAAGATAAGACTAGAGGAGGTGCTGAAGAAGATGGAGTGGGTTATCTATGTCTAATCCCTCATCTGATCATCTCCTCTTTTCTGATTTTATTTTTTGAGATTCCTCCTGTCTTTTTTTTGTTGGAAGCCTCTAGAGGATTGGGTGAAGAGAGAGCAACAGAGAGTTCGATCGAAGATTGGGGAGAGAACAAAGGCGAGGGAAATGGAGAGGAGTCGAGAGATTTCATGAGAGCTCTAGAAGGAATAGACAGAGGGGATTCGGGTTTTTTGGAAAAGGGGAAGACAGAGAGGAAGAGGCAGAACAAGGGATTCAGGTACTTTTTAAATTTTTTTGCTTTCGTTTAAAATTTTTTTTATGGGTTTTGTTAAGAAGAAAATTGATTTGTTTTTGTGTTTGATTGGACCAATTCCCTTCTTTAATTTCTATTGAGTTGATACGATTTAATATTGTTGTCTTCCTGTTCGTTGAATTGTCAAAATGGATGCATATTTCTTTAGAATTTATATTATTACAGTGTATCTTGACACACTGATTTCATGGCATTGTAAATTTCAGCCACTGATGGCAGAAAGTTCTGTTTTTAATACTCTCTTTGCCTCATGTGAGAAATAGATTAAAACTATAAAATGGGACTTCACTATCTGCACAATCCATAATAGACATCTCAGTTCCCATACACTTTGTTTAAAGAAGTACTTTTCTTAGACTCCTTTTTGTCCTTTCATTTGCTTTTGATGTCAATGCATGCTTCTTGGTTGAAAATCACATTGTCTTAACTGTGCAAAATTGTTGCAGTACGGTATGAGATTTGCAAGGATTGATGTTTATTGGTTTTCTGGTGGATCCAAGGAAGTTCGATGAAGCCCTTGACATTCTCAACGATTTTGTTTGATTTCCCTTTTGGTTTTTATTTCCTTTTGGGTGGAAAAATTGATCTGATAAGGGTTTATTTGAGATTTTTATATGATGAAAATTATGGTTTTGACAGTGTAAAAGAGCTTTGTTTTGTGGCAAAATTTTGGATTCACTCTTTTTTTTTTTGTTTAATATTGAAGACAGTAAAAGCTTCTTCTCACTGAAAATAATTGTAATTTTAGACAAATATATACGATATTGAGCTTGATTTCTTTTTTGTAGGGTGTTGCTCTTGGCCTTTCTTTATTTTAAGGAGCATAAATAAATGTTGAGAAATTTCACTCATTTACTCATGGTGAGAATTTGGTCTGAGATTAATTAAAGATGGTTTTATACCAAATATTTATACTGGGTTCATGGCAATAATAAGTGGCTGTGTATTTGTGTTAGGGGGTATGAAGCTTATCGTACATGATTTTTTAATTGATTAAGTTTATGGTTGGTTGCTTTTCCAAATTTTATTTATGTACTCCTGCTCTTATATCAAGAAGATTGTGTTAGTTCAATGGTATTGCCTGTGCTATTTTATTTAGGGAGGTTACAAAATAGTGATGGATGTATTTCCAAGCTGCAAAGAATGTGTGTGCATGCTCATTGTTAATTTATTGTTTAATTTTTATTTTAGTTAAATGAAGTTGGAGGTTTGTGAATTATTTTTTGTAGACACCTATTTTTGTACTGTATCCTTTAATTTAAATTAATTAATTTTTTATTCGGCATTAGGGTCGCCCAAGGGTATTTTGGTCATTTTTGCACCCAGGGGAATTTTGGTAATTTTTTGCACTCAAAGGCATTTTAGTCATTTTTAAGTTCACCTTCAATTTAGATTAGCTAATTCATTTAGATTATCTAGATTGCATTGAAAAATTGAAAGAATCTTAATGTATACTTTTGGAGTTTTTTTGCATATTTTCATTTAGTGATTTGGCATTATGGTGTTTTCAATTAGTATTGTTGCATTTTCATTTAGTAATTTGGTATTGTTACACTCACTTAGAAATTTAGCTTTGTAGTAATTTAATCCGGTTTAGTCCATGGGTTAATTAACCCTCAATTTAGCATTTAGTTAGGCATTGCATAAATGGGATTTGCATTTTGCATTTTGATTTGAAGATGCGAAGTTCGTGACTGAAGATATTTTGAAGATTTGAAGAATTAATTCAAGAAGCAAAATTAAAGATTTGGAGCTTTATTGCAAAGAATTGAAGCCAAGTCCAGAAGAAGCCCTGAAGTTGAGGATTTTTGGATTATTTATAAGGGAATAAACTCAGCCCATATAAAACTATAATTGGAGTTAAAATCCCAATTAATAGGCCTAATACCCAAAAGAATATCCAAATCCCGCAATAATCCCGCAGATTTGCGATATAAGCCCGGTTTCAGCGCAGTCTTCGTAGAAAGACCATAACTTTTTGCTCAGATGTCCGTTTTAAGCCCATGAGTAGCCGTTGGAAAGCTAACTCCGAGCTCTACAACTTTCTTTTGAAGTGCAAAACCCAGATCTGCCATCTTCAAGCCCGAAATTCAAGTCGAAGTTGCTGTCAAATTCCAGAAAATTCCAGAAAATTCTAGAGTCCTCATCTAACTTGGAGTCTACTCTAGGATGACACCAATCCTACTTGGAGACCAAGAAAAAGCTAAACCGTCCTACCCTATTCCTCTAGTATAAATAGCCACCTCCTGTATCACAAATCACACATATACACAATTTTTCACATCATAGATTTAGATAATTCTCTTTTTCTAACTTTATTTAGTTTTTAGGTTTTTCTCTAGTTTTAGAAGAGGGAGAAGTCGACACCCTCTCTAGCCATAGAGGGGTGCGACGTCCCTAGGGTTTCAAGGGGGAGAAATTGTTCCTCCCCAGTCCTGTAAGTATTCTTATGCCTCTCATGGATTTATGAGTAGCTAAATCTTTAATACTTCTGATCCTTTTGTGAATTCAATCAATTGATTATGGTGAGATTTCTATACTTATAATTTTGTGTTAAGTTCTTGATGATAGTAGTCAAAACCCTGTTTTAGTTTTATGATTCTGAATCTTATCTGACTTATGTGGCCACTAACGATGTAAGAGGAAGATCTATGGCTAGATCATGCTTAGAATTAATCACTCAAGTTTGATTGTATGTAGCAAATTAGGTTTGTTTAATCGCTTCTTAATGGGTATTTGTCTACCGGAGGGCGAGAAATTTCTCTTCGTATGGTTCTATTTATAGGCATGTGTGTAAAATTAACTGTTCTTAATGCTTTGTTCTCAAGTGATCTTTAAGCCCTAAGAAAGTAATCGATCACTGAAGGAATAATAGGGATAACTGCAGCTTTAATCGGTCTCTTATCTAAAATACATGTTGGGAAACCTATATCAATTGTCAGTCAAGAATAAGATGCGAAATTCACCTTTTAAATCAAGGATCCATAGTTAATTTGATTGAAAAATACCACTGGTGAAGAAGTATGCTTTTTAATTATTATTTGTTTTATTAATTTGTTTTATTAATCTGCTTTAGATTTAGATTTAGATTTGTTTTGCTTTGATTTTTAGTTTAATTGTTTTCTTTATAATTGTTATTTTCAATCCCCTGTTTTCTGTTTGATTTTTGGAAAAGATCTTTCTATCTTTTAATTGTTCATCACATAAACCTTCTCTGTGGGATTCGACCCCTACTTGCCCTAGCTATTCTAGTTAGTTTATTGTGAGAATTATTTTTATGGTCATAGACGACACAATCATAAATTTTGGCGCCGTTGCCGGGGAAGGGAATTGAATTGAGAGAAAGTGAAGAGAGATTAGATCCAAAAATTAGTTTTTTTGTTTGATTTTCCGTTTTTTTCAATAAAAAAAAATTTGTTTTTGCGTCGATAAAAAAAAAAGTTTTTTCTGTTTTTCCGTTTTTTTCTAAAAAAAAAAAATTTCGTTTTTATTTTTAGGGTTTCCGATTTTTCTTTAAAAAAAAATTTTAATTTTTCTTTTTCGTTTTTTCCTTTTAATTAAAAAAAACAAAATAAAAAAAATATTTTTATTCTCTGTTTCTGCTTTTTAATTTTTATTTAAGAACTGTTACTGCTAATTTTTCTTTTTAGTTTTGTTTGATTTTTCTAGGAAACTGCATGCCAAAGACAAGAAGTAGTGGTATTGAAGGTTTAGAATTTAATCCTGAGCCTAAAAGAACACTAATTCAGAAGAAGAAGAAGACACAAAGCCGTTTACAAGAAGAGGAGTCATCCGATTCAAGTTCTCAACCAAATTCTCCTAGATCTGCTGTTTCAACATCGTCAGAAGACATGGCTGAAGAAGAACAACCCAAAACTCTGAGAGAGTTAGCTGCACCAAACGTCAATGCCAAACGCTTAGCCATCCGTTACCCAGATACCAATGGAAACTTTGAAATTAAATCTGGATTTATTCAGATTTTATCCAAATTTTACGGTTTGCCTGGAGAAGATCCTCACCGACATCTAACTGATTTCCAGATTGCCTGCGCATCTACAAGTATTCAAGGTATTCCTGAAGATCAATTCATGTTAAGAACCTTTCCGTTCACTCTTATGGACCGAGCAAAAGATTGGTTGTACCTACTACCCACTGGTTCAATCACATCTTGGACGAGCCTTAAGAAGCTGTTCTTGGAAAAGTACTTTCCTGCACATAAAACATCAAGTATAAGGAAGGATATTTGTGGAATTAAGCAATGCCATGGAGAAACAACGCATGAATATTGGGAACGTTTCAAAACACTTTGTGCGAGCTGCCCCAATCACCAAATCAACAAACAGTTGCTGATCCAGTACTTCTACGAAGGATTACTACCGTTTGACAGATCTTCTATCGATTCTGCAAGTGGAGGAGCCTTCATCGACAAAACTCCTGTCGAAGCTTGGTCTTTAGTGGAAAACATGGCTGCAAACACTCAACAATTTGGATCTCGAGAAGACTATTCAAGAGAAGGCCCTATAAGAAGAATCAATGAAGTTTCTACCTATTCCACCTCATTGGAGCAACAACTTCAAGAAACGAATCAGCAAATCGCTTTGCTCACTGATTTGTTCCATGCGAATTTTTCAAGTGTGCCTAGGGTTTGTGCGATTTTGGAAGACAACAAGCAAGGAGTCAATGCCGTGGGATTACAAGGAGCTTATCAAAGGAAGCCTGAACCTTATTGGAGACCTGAACAACCGAGTCAACAATATGGGAACCAAGGTAATTTTCAAGGAAGGCCAAATTTTCAAAGACCTAATTTTCAAACTTCACAAGCCATTGAGTTACAACAAATAAGGAAACTATGGAGATGATGAGAAAGCAAATAAGCCAATTAGCTAGTGATTTGAGTGATCTCAAGACACAAGGTCAACAAAGGATTCCATCACAATCAAAGGTACCTCCTAGAGAGAATGTCAGTGCAATTTCTTTAAGGAGTGGAAAAGAGTTGAAAGACCCTTATCCAACCCATGCCGCACATCAACAAGAAGAAGGAGAGCCGAACTACACCAAAGAAGATTTACAAGAGCATGCCGAAATCAAGATTGAAGATGAACCCAATAACAAAGAAGCTGCGCCGATTGAAGATTCAAACAAGGATGATGCCATAATTCAACCCAAAGGAAAAGGTGTGTGCGATACCAACAAGCCTAAAACCGATTCCAACCTAATTCCTTTTCAATCAAGATTGAAGAAATCAAAGAAAGAAGATGATGATCAAGATATTTTGGAGATATTTCGAGAAGTTGAGGTCAACATCCCACTCCTTGATGCCATTCAACAAATACCGAATTATGCAAAGTTCCTCAAGCAACTTTGTACCAACAAGAAGAGATTACAAGGTAAAGTAAGCGCTGGAGCTAAGGTCTCTGCTGTGCTTCAAAAGAGTATACCTCCTAAGTGCAAAGATCCAGGTACGTTTTCTATTACTTGTTCTATTGGAAGAAGTATTATAGAGAATGCGATGCTTGATTTTGGTGCTTCTTTAAGCGTGATGCCTTATTCTTTCTACAAATCTTTAAATCATGGTCCATTGAAGAATACTGATATTGTTCTAGCTGACGGATCTTTGGTTTATCCCAAAGGTGTTTTAGAGAATATCTTAATTAAAGTTGAACATCTGATTTTTCCAATCGACATATTCATCATGGATATAGAGTATTCGAAAGATCAATGTCCTCTTTTATTAGGAAGACCTTTCCTAAAGACTTCTCATACCAAGATTGATGTATTTAATGGTTCATTGACCATGGAATTTGATGGTGAAGTCATCCACCCTAGAATTTCATCTCAAGTGCCGTTAAAATCTAACAATTTTGTTTATGCTATAAGTTCTAAGTTTGTTAAGAAAGGAGCCATTGAAGATTCTTCATCAACAAAGCCTGATCGTATTTCCAAAGGAAGACAAAGGATAATGGACATTCGACAACGCTACAACGAGACTTTCCACCAATTTTGGAGGAGATTCAAGCAGCTGTGTGCCGATTGCCCTGATCATGGATTCAAGGAAGAAATTTTAATCCAATTCTTCTATGGAGGATTGGGACATAAAGATCGAGTTCTTGTTGATTCTTTCAGTACTAAACCACTGCATGAAAGAACCCCGGAGAAAGCATTCAATGTTCTTGAAGAATTATCTCGGAGGACGAAATCTTCAACCTCCCATGAGAAGAAAGATCGAGCAAAAGAAGCTAAGAAGGAGCTAGAAGTCAACAACAAAGAAGTTCAACCGCCCCTGGAGATCGACCAACCAAGTAATTCAACTAAGAAGCAAGATATAGACCTTGAACATCGAGCTAAAGTTGCAAGCATTCTTCAACGAAAATTGGAGAATTTTCCCCAATTATGGCAAAGCACTGCTGACATATACGAGATAATGGAGAATTTTGCCCAGATGATAACCAATACATCGAAGGAAGCTGCTCAAGGACTCAGCCCGGTTAAGCCCGTGCCACACAAGCCAGTATGCCCGGCTGCAGCCCGGCCATCGACTTCACATAGCCGTCCAACACCGGCCAAGGCATCCCAAGCTTGTGCGACATCAAGCCTTGCCGCGCCTAGCCCAGCCACACCCGAGCCATATGCCCGGACGACACCAGCCGATGCCGTGCCGCCTGCCCGGCTCAGCCAGGTCACTGCCGCGCCACCCATGCCGCATGCCCGGCCATGCCCGATTAATGCCGCACAGGCGCTCATGCCATGTCCGGCCTTGTCCGCACCAGTCCGCGACACCAGCACTCCACCACCGACCATGCAAGCTTCCAACCGAGACATCACCGCGTCATGCCCGGCCTTGTCCGCGCACCATGCCCGGCCCTTGCCAAGCCATCCGCGCGCCCAACCGAGCCACCACGAGCCATTGCCGCGCCATGCAGAGTTACAACTATGCCATCGCCTAGTGGTTTGATCTTTTCAAGTCCTGATAAAATTCAACTTGAAACTATCAAAATCATTGAAGAGAGTAGAGTTATCGAAGACCTTTTGAAGGATTACACCCAAAATTCCTTCACCCTTGAAGAATAACCTTCTTTAAGGCAGTCTAGCCAAAGACCTTAAAGAAAGGCGCTTATTGGGAGGCAACCCAATATTATTTTTACTAACCCATAATTTTCTTTGTTTTATTTTTCTTTTCTTTTTTAGGATTTTCCATACCAAAGGAGAAAAAGAAGTTTTTCATCGATACGAAGATATCTAATTGGAGCTTATGCTTGGAGAATAGAGAAGATTTCTTTAACTCTATCTTTTTCTTGCAATGCTTTGATTGATTTTTCTTTGATATGCGATTCATATAGATATATGTTATATAGGTTTAGTTAGGATTTAAAGATGCATATTTATTTTTGCTTTGATTTTCCACGCTTGTTAATACATTGGGGACAATGTATCTTTTAAGTGTGGGGGAGTGAGTCTAATTGCATATTAAAATTGATATAATTTTTTCGAAAATTTTGACAAAATTTTGATTTTATATGCATATTTTGAGTTATTGATTTGATTTTTGATTGATGATTGCTGTGAATTTTTAAGAATGATTGATTCAATAATTGATGTATAGTATGATATCTTATTTCTTAGATTAGGTATAATTGAAGTTTGTGATAATTGCTTACCATGGATTATTTCTATGATTGCCTATTTTTAGAACTCATGTTTAATTTTTATTGAAACTACACTTATGAGAGTATTTTATGAATATGTCAAAAATAAGTGTGGGGGATTATCTATATTAGAAGGGTAGTTATAAAAAAATCTTTTTCATAAAATAGAGTGTTTTTCATGCAAGAGGAGAAGAGATATCTTTTGCCTTAGAAATTAAAAAAAAATATATATCCATTGTTGTCACTCTTCTCTTTAAACAAAAGGAGTTAGTAACCCTTGGGAAGAGGATAAGAGGCATGGATCGGCAGAAGTATTGTCCCTCTAGAGTGCTAGTAGCCTCACAAAAATACATAAAGGGCGTTAGTAACCCCTAAGCATGAACACTTTGAGGTTAGTAACCTCACTTTTCTAATAAATTACCCTTTGAAAAATTATTATAACCCATGCGAAATTCTTGATTTGTATTCATGATATGCAATTGTTTGAGTAGTGGAGATAAAGGTGAAGACATAAGCTTATAGGAAGTAGTTATAGTTGTGATAAATGATAAGTGATAAGAGCTACTTTGATTATGGTTACTTAAGAATGAGGATGCTTGCTATATCTAGATCTATTGAATTGAATACTCTTAATATTCTATGTTATTCTGATTTCATAATTGAATTGATCCTTGATATATGTATGTGATTCAAAATTTTTCAAAAGATTTGAACAAGACTCATAATCTTAAATCTTAATTTTTGTTTGTCTACACTAGTTTGCTAGGGACTAGCAAAGGTTTAGTGTGGGGGAAATTATGATCGAGCTCAAATTATGCATATTTTTATAGCTATTTTTATATGTGTTTTTACCCTATTTTGTTAGTATTTGTGTTTTTAGGTCCTGAAGACAAGAAAAGTGAAAACTTATTGTTTTTCACTCTTTTTGGAGCTATTTTGGAGACTTTTTACTCAACTATGGATTTAGTCATTTGGAATGAAGATTTGAAGATGCGAAGTTCCTGATTGAAGATATTTTGAAGATTTGAAGAATTAATTCAAGAAGCAAAATTGAAGATTTGGAGCTTTATTGCAAAGAATTGAAGCCAAGTCCAGAAGAAGCCCTGAAGTTGAGGATTTTTGGATTATTTATATGGGAATATACTCAGCCCATATAAACCTATAATTGGAGTTAAAATCCCAATTCATAGGCCTAATATCCAAAAGAATATCCAAATCCCGCAATAATCCCGCAGATTTGCGATATAAGCCCGGTTTCAGCGCAGTCTTCGTAGAAAGGCCATAACTTTTTGCTCAGATGTTCGTTTTAAGCCCATGAGTAGCCGTTGGAAAGCTAACTCCGAGCTCTACAACTTTATTTTGAAGTGCAAAGCCCAGATCTGCCATCTTCAAGCCCGAAATTCAAGTCGAAGTTGCTGCCAAATTCCAGAAAATTCCAGAAAATTCTAGAGTCCTCATCTAACTTGGAGTCTACTTTAGGATGACACCTAATCCTACTTTGAGACCAAGAAAAGGCTAAACCGTCCTGCCATATTCCTCTAGTATAAATAGCCACCTCCTGTATCACAAATCACACATATACACAATTTGTCACATCATAGATTTAGATAATTCTCTTTTTCTACCTTTCTTTAGTTTTTAGGTTTTTCTCTAGTTTTAGAAGAGAGAAGTCGACACCCTCTCTAGCCATAGAGGGGTGCGACGTCCCTAGGGTTTCAAGGGGGAGAAATCGTTCCTCCCCAATCCTGTAAGTATTCTTATGCCTCTCATGGATTTATGAGTAGCTAAATCTTTAATACTTCTGATCCTTTGGTGAATTCAATCAATTGATTATGGTGAGATTTCTATACTTATAATTTTGTGTTAAGTTCTTGATGATAGTAGTCAAAACCCTGTTTTAATTTTATGATTCTAAATCTTATCTGACTTATGTGGCCACTAACGATGTAAGAGGAAGATCTATGGTTAGATCATGCTTAGAATCAATCACTCAAGTTTGATTGTATGTAGCAAATTAGGTTTGTTTAATCGCTGCTTAATGGGTATTTGTCTACCGGAGGGCGAGAAATTTCTTTTCGTATGGTTCTATTTATAGGCATGTGTGTAAAATTAACTGTTCTTAATGCTTTGTTCTCAAGTGATCTTTAAGCCCTAAGAAAGTAATCGATCACTGAAGGAATAATAGGGATAACTGCAGCTTTAATCGGTCTCTTATCTAAAATACATGTTGGGAAACCTATATCAGTTGTCAGTCAAGAATAAGATGCGAAATTCACCTTTTAAATCAAGGATCCATAGTTAATTTGATTGAAGGATACCACTGGTGAAGAAGTATGCTTTTTAATTATTGTTTGCTTTATTAATTTGTTTTATTAATCTGCTTTAGATTTAGATTTAAATTTAGATTTGCTTTGCTTTCATTTTTAGTTTAATTGTTTTCTTTATAATTGTTATTTTCAATCCCCTGTTTTCTGTTTGATTTTTGGAAAAGATCTTTCTATCTTTTAATTGTTCATCACATAAACCTTTTCTGTGGGATTCGACCCCTACTTGCCCTAGCTATTCTAGTTAGTTTATTGTGGGGATTATTTTTATGGTCATAGACGACACGATCAGCATCCATTTTTGTCTGATTCGCCAGCTCATCACTAACAAGGGCATCTGCAAACAAAAGGAAAGGGAAATGAATTCACATGAGAATGAATTAAAACAAAATAAGAATGATACAAGTAAAAAGAGAATGAAATTGAAATCATACCTGAGGCGATGACCTGGCGATACAGGCGCAGATAAAAGACCACCCAAATTCCTAAATTAACCCTACTGAATCATCACCTCCAACAGAAAGTGTCTGAGAAACTCGAAAAAGACAAGAACATGGTCAATTAAGTGAAATCGAGCCAAAATTTAAAGACCCTTGGATCAAGAATAAACAAACGACAGAAATAAAAGGTTTGGGGAGTTTATATACCCCATTTTCAGAGGAAAAAAAAGAGGGTTTTTTTGGAAAACAGATGGAGCAACTAGGGTTTTAGACCAAAAAAATTGAGGGTTCTTAAAAGGAGAGGTCGTTTTTAGCGTTTAAGGAGGAAACACGAAAAAGAGGGGAATTAAGGGTAGGAAAAGGGTTACCTTTCGTTGTTCAATCGAGTCCAGTGTCCATTTGAAGCCTTCATCTTCTGTTGTATTCGAAAACCTAGTAAAGTCCTGAACTCGGATTTACCGAGAGGGGTTGGCTCTCGAGTCTTCTTCATCGATTTTGGGTTGGGATCTTGAAAAGAGCAAAACTTTGGGAGTTTATGGCGGATCTTAGCTAGTTTGAGGACTGTTAGTGTCGTGTTTCGGGTGGTTGTGTCGAAGTTGGAGTGTATCAGTTTCGGGTCTTGGGGTTTTGAGAGGAAAGTTGGTTACTTTGAGGTATTCGAGGCGAGATCTAGCCATTAACTCGGAAGGTGGTGGAGCGGCGCTGCAACTGATAGGGTTTGAAGGAGTTAGAGGAAGAAGAAGGGGAAAGGGAAAGCAACAGGGTACGACGTAGGGTTTTAAGAGGTAGGTTTCGAACCCTTTTAATTTAATCTTTTATTTTTCCTTAATTAAGTTCAGTAGTTTGTATTTTAATTCACATAGGGACTAAAAATCGCTGGAGTGTTTATTTATACCCTTCAAAGTGTTGATTTGGTTCGATGGGATCCTGTGTTTTATCGTATTGTTCAATTGCATCCCCTGTTGAGTAGTCTTGCACTAAAAATAATGAGTTCTTAGTTAAAATTGAGATTTTTATGGGTGTAAGGTAATAAAAATTTAATCTTTAGTTCTAATTCTGATAAATTGGTGATAATGGACTAATCTTTAATCTAAAAGACTCTCATTTTGATAGATTGTTAGTAAAAGCTAAGCCTTTAGATTAAAAGACTCTATTTTTGATAAAGGATTAACCTTAGAACTAAAAGATGGAGCTTTGGTTTAATAAAATGCCACCTTTAAATAAAAGATTGGATTTTTTACAAACAGTTAGTGAATAAAGATGACATCTTGGAGCATAAATTGGGATTTCAAGCAAATCGGTAAAAAAAAGAGAGGTTAAAGCTTTAAGTAACTTAAGTAAAAATGTCACCTTTGAATAAAAGTTTGAACTTTTAGGCAATTAGCAAGTAAATTGATTAGCTTTTGAAAAATAAATGTTTGGAAGGCCAGATTAAATTAAATTTAGGACTCAAGTATATGTTAATCAAGTTTAAATCTTTTTAACTTTGTACTTGGGCCTTGAATTTGTTGTTGGGTTTCAAATAGTCTAGATGGGTTAGCCAATTTTTGTGGTGGATTTAATCCATGTGCTTGTTTATTTAGTCTTTGTTTGTTACTCTTTGGGCCTACATATTTGTTTATGTGAAGCCCATTCCATGTGTGATTGATTTATTGACATGTTTGGATTTCCATTATATTTGAGCCTTATACTTGGACAATATTTGGGCTTAGAAGTCTAGCTATCTTAATCCGGCCTAGGTTTAAATAAAGTTAAGGCTTAGAATTTAGGAATAGTTGCATATGCATCCATATTTAAATTTCGTGATTGTATTGATTGTTGCTATGATCATAAGACTAAATTAAAATGACTCCCGTGATGGGAAAGGATGGCGGCTCATTCATGTGTGTCTGAGTTTGCTTGACTTCTCCCGGAGGCTTGGAAATTTCCGGAGGTCGTTTACCATTTATTGGGAGGCGGCCGAATTTCAGTCAGAAAAGAATTTCATGCATCATATGCATCCACGCATTCAAGAATCTGGAATGTTAATAAATTAAGAATTATTAAAGAGAAATCTAAAAAAGGAAAACAAAGAAAATGGGATCAGTCAGAAAAGTAAAAAGAGGCAATCAGTAATTAAGTAAAAGGAGATTAATCAGAGTCAAGGTAATAGTAATCAGTAAATCAGTAATCAAGTAAAAAATAGTATCAGTAAATTGATAATTAAGAGTCAAGGTAAGAGATTAATCAGTAATTAAAGAGCCTAGGTAAAAAATAGTAATCAGTAAATCGATAATTAAGAGTTAAAATGATCAGTAATTAAGAGTTGAGTGGTTAATTAGTAAATTGATGATTAAAAAGGGAGTAAAATTAGTAATCAGTAATTAAGAAATGAAGCAAAAGGGACTATTAAGTAAGTTAAGAAGAGATTGATAATTAAAGTGGTAATTGAAATTCAAAGTAAGAGAGCAGAAGAATAGCATGCAATCAGTAAAAAGTAAAAAGGTATCTGAAAGGGTAAAATGGTAATTAGTAAAGAGTGAAATTGTAATCAGTAAAAAGTAAGAAGGTAATCAACAAGAGTAAAAGAGTAGTCAGTAAAAAGTAAATAGTAATCAGTAAGAAGTAAAAGGAAATCAGTAAGAGTAAAAAGGTGATCAGTAAAGAGTAAAAAGCTAATCAGTAAGAAGTAAAAGGTAATCAGTAAAAAAGTAAAAGGCAATCAGTAAAAAGTAAAAGAGTAATCATTAAAAAAGGTGCAGAAAATAGTAATTAGTAAAAGAGTAAAATAGTAATCAGTAAAAAGTAAGAAGGTAATCAACAAGAGTAAAATAGTAATCAGTACAAAATAAAGAATAATCAGTAAAATAGTGATGGTAATCAGTAATTCAGTAAAAGGTGAGTAAAAAGAAAAGTAAAGCATGAAAAAGGTAAAGAATGATAGTCAAACAAGGAAAATGAATAAAAAAAGAAAAGTCAGTTTTAAGAAAGAACAAAAAAAAAGAGTTTAAAGGCATGAAAATATTCAAGAATAGTAGCAACCGATAATAGAAACCCATAATTAAGTCTAAACTAGTCAGTGCAGTCTTTTGACGGGCGTCGTGGGGGTGCTAATCCTTCCCCATGCGTACTCGACTCCCGAACCTTTAGGACTCACTCAGGCAATTCTTACAAATATTACTCCTCCATTGAGCTCGATTTCCAGAACTACTCTCTTGGACAAATTTGCCAAGTGAGGAGGCGTACTTAGCGAGAACCTCTATAGCTACTTAATGAAGCTCCACTAGAGGAACCAGAACTTCGACTTCGTTTAGAAGATTGGTCAGAAGAAGATTCATGTTGTTGTCGCTTATTCTTACCCTTAAAAATCTTATTAAACCAGCCAAACTTCTTCCTATTGGGTGCTCGCTCTGCCTCCACTTCAGCCTGTTTGGCTACCGCAACGAAGCTGTTATATTCAGGCCTAATGGCAAGAGCCTGTTTCAATTGTTCTCTCAATCCGGACGCAAATCGTGAACACAGTATATCCTTATCATGGGACAGTCCGATACACTTGGCTAGCCTTCTGAGCTTAATATCATATTCTTCCACCGACATTGATCCTTGAGTTAATTCGAAAAAATTCCTTGGTAGAACTGCTTTTGTTATAGACTGTGTAATATTCTCCACAAAACTCAGCGACAAATCGGCTCCAAGTTATTTCACCCGCAACTTCTTTCTTAATTGATTGCCACCAAGTCCAAGCGGCACCAACAAGAAAACCCTTCACAATTTCCACTTTTGCGGCATCATCTAACCCCATCTTGGTAAAATCCTCTGAAACTTGAGTCAGCCATTTCTGAGCTTCAACAGGACCTACATCACCAATAAACTTTGCACAACCTGACTGTGTCAGGAAACTCGATTTATCAGCAGGCAAGATATATGAGCCCGAGGCTCCAACATGGTAAGGATTCACTTGTTGAAACGGCATGGATGGAAAAGTCATGGGTTGGTATGGCATAGATGGCAACGACATACGCGGATACGTCAAAGGTTGAAACGCCACAGGTGGAAACGTCACTGGCGGAATGGGGAAAGTTTGAGGATTTCCGCTATAAGCACCTTGCATAGGGAATAAATGGTCTGAGGATTCTTGTTCCTCCATTCGACCTATTAACGAGGACGAATTATGGGGAGGATATCTTTGTCGACTATAATCGCGTTTAGGTGGCATGATTCTACAAGAAGAGAAACGAGTTCAAAATTCTAAGAGATAACAATCGGAAGAGACTTAAAATATAGGGTTAAAACATAATTAATTTGAAAAGAAACCAAGTTAGTATTTAAAAACAAAGCAAGCCAAACTTTTTAGTTTTTAAAGAAAACATAACTGAAAAGGCTGATGGACACTTGTGTGTCCGGAACTTATCCTAAACTCACTACAGGCCCACTGGACTTATGTAACAAGGATAAAAACCAAATGCTCTGATACCAATAAAATTGTCACGCCCCGGCTCGGAAGTCGAGCACGGACAACCGCCATGTCACCTCGAAACACGTGCCGGCCGGTCACGCACTCCGAAGCAACACGAAGCGTCAATATCAGACTAAAAACAATAAAAACGAGAACGTAGAATAAATTTGAAATACCCGAGTTTATAAATCAGAGTAAAAGCGAAATCGTCAAAAAACCGAGATAATAAAAGTATTTTAGATCGAAAACCAAATCAAATCCAAATAGTGAGTTAGTAAATAAGAAACAAGATACGAGGAATGACAATAAACAAAGACAATGCCAGTGAGACCCGTCATGTAGTGAGAAGTACCTCTAAGAGCAGTGAATACATCCTATGCCACCGACTCGACCGCCAGAGGGATCGTAGAGTCCTAACTACCCTGAAAACACAACAAGAATTTGAAGGGGTGAGTACACGAATGTACCCAGTGAGTGAGCCACCCTCAAAAGAGGACCAGAAGAGGGTGGGGTGCACTCACAACCAAAACACTTTATAAAACAATTCTAATAAAACAATCGGTGATAACAAAACCATGTATTTAAATCCAATTCTCGATCTAAAACCAGGGCTGCCATCAAAACATATCCGAAGTGACCTTGGCCCGAGTCAACCTCCGGAACCGTCAGGGGCAAATCTGTCATATCATATGTCTTAAAATCTCCTGCCCGTCCCCCTAACGTTGGCCTGAGTCCGGCATTGCGTGGTGGCCGCAACACACCCAGTTTGGCTCTCCCATGCACACGCCAACGGCTAGCTTGCGTGTCGGGTCTGGAGCCGACGGCCATGTGGATCCATCACAATCATGGTCCGCCAAACAACAATCTACTAGCTAGTACTCCACCAAAATCAGCCATACGTACTCCCTGGGCTGCGTCCAGCCCACGAGTCCCCGTATGCTTACAACCAATTTTAAACCATTTTCAATAGTCGCTAATGCACCCAAAATAGTTTAACAAAACCATTTATAAAACAATTAACAAAATAGTAATAAAATAGTTTCCTCAACGGGTTCTCCGTTGAGGACAGCCCACTCACAGTTCAGGGGACTCGTACACCCCCAAAGTCAATCCACTGTGAGCCTAGCCGACGTCTCGATCAGCGCCTCAACCGCCTGATTGAGAAGCATATCCATCACAAGGAAAATCATTAAAACCATGATCATAAATCAAAGTAAAACCAAGATAATCAATCCAAAACCAAGATTATAAAACCAGATCAGTCAAATAAGATAGAATAAATAACAAGAAACACATAACCCAGACCCACGGTCTATTATCGAGGAGTTTAACACGTCTAACTATGTCTTACAAGATTCTGATACGAGTCTCAAACTCCAAATACACTTTCTAAAGCTCATTTGATCATATTTAGCCTCTAGGGGCAAAACTGTAATTTTACTCGTTCGAGGGTAACACAGTCATTTGCACTATTATTGGTTTCACAACGTTCATATGAATTCATTGATGTAAGCGACAAATTCTAATTCTCTCAATTCCATCCTTTAGGGGTAATTTTGTAACTTGATGACCAAGAGGCAAAATCGTCATTTAGACCAATCAAGGGTAACATGGTAATATTCTCCAAATGGATCACTACGGTAGCTTTCCAATCCCAAAGGTGTGATCTTGAAAGCTAATTAATAACATCGCCCTAACAAGGGCAAAATCGTAAATTTACATATCAAGGGTAGTTCGGTAATTTTATCCACTTAGACTACATAAGGGCAATATGGTCATTTTCGCTTCTAGGGGTAAAGTAGTCTTTCTACCACTTATCGATAATTCAATACTTTATCCGTTTCATTCTATGATATAAATATGGTCGAATTCGAAAGCACAACTTAACCGGGATATATTAGTACACTTTTACTTATTAAGGGTAATATGGTAATTTACCCACTCCAAGGGTGAATCGGACACTTTATGATGATACGTAGATTACGGAGTAATACAAGAATTATTTGGGTTTATTAACAATATCGATGTCATCGAATTCGTTTAATTCCTCTTCTAAAGGTAATTTTGTAATTAAACATCTTAAGGATGAATTAGTAATTTTACCCCGTCCAAGGGTAAAATAGTAATCTTACTTACCAATTAAATTCCTATTTATTTTTTTTTTATTCCCTCTTCTTTTATTTTAAAATTTGGGCCTTAACCCATTATTTCTTCTTTTCCCTTTTTTTTTTGGTCTAAGCCCAACCATTGGGCCTTGCTATCTAGCAGGCCCGCAAGGCCCAGCTGGCTGGTCTGCTGGCCAGTTTGGCCAGCAACAGCCAGCCAAGATACCGGCCACCGGAATCTGGAATGTCCAGATACCGGCCACCGGAATCTGGAATGTCCAGATTCCGGTGAGCCACAAAGCACCAAATTTTTTTTGCCAAAAATTAACCATTTTTCACTACAATCAATCCCAACATAAGTCCAACCAATTCTAAGCTCCAAACATCAAGCAAACTAATACTTATATCAAAATTTCTCCATCAAAGTTTAAGATTGACTTACCCCAAACATTTCTTTCACTCTCCTCTAGCTTTATTTTCCTTACAAATTTGTTCCAATAGTAGCCCCAACGTTGACCCACCTCCAAACCATGAAAAACACATTAGATTCTATGTTAAAGACTAACATTCAACCATGGAACTTCTTGAAATCCAAACTTACCTCCAATTTTAAGTTGCCCCTTAATAGCTCATGAATATCAAATCAAAGGCCTTTGAATTAAAGAGCTTGAAGAATGGATTTGAGTCCTCCAAATGCATGCAAGTTTTCTTTATAATTGGAGCTTGATTCTTTAGAGAGATAGAAATGGAGAGGCTCGGTTAGAGGGAGAAGAGAATTGAAGTTTTTAACGAGGAAGAAGGTGATGAGTAAAATATAAATTGGTTCCATTTTATAATAAAGGTAAAATCATGTATTTTGCCCCAATAATTTCCATTCCCTTCAATTTAGCCCATAACTTCAAAATCACTTTAATTTTTGATCCTCCACTTCACCATATTAAATCTTTAATTAATAAAATTCTTAGTTAGGTAAGATTAGTTTAGGTTTCACAGGTTTAGTGTTACCTTCGCCAAACTTAGGTTAACATTAGGCTTAATAATCTGATAGGTGGCTAATCACATCTAGGTTAAAAAAAATTAGTGACGACTCCCATGGTCGTTAGTTCTTTAAGTCGTTAAACGGTAGGGTTCGGACCCTGGACCCGGACGTTGCGACATTTGTATTACTTGATGATGATTGAGCTCATGTAAGATTGGGAATTTGTAAACTTTTTGCAATGATAGTACATTAGATTTCTTATGAATGCCAAGAAACTGAAGGTAATCAAACATAAATTTATTGATTAAATTTGCTGCATATATACTACTTCTAATATTTTGTTCACTCCAGCAATGTATATGGCTATTTTTATGTACAATTTTCTTTTTTCTTTGCTTGCTGCATCTTCTCTCAGAATCCAGTCCAAGAATCTACAAATATCTTTTTTTTGCTCCTACAAGATATTTTGATAAAGAATGATGACTTTCACATTAATTGTTATGTTATGGAGCAGAGGAGTGAGATACCATGAACCTGAAGATGGGAAATTTGGTAAGTTGGGGAACAAGTATTTCAGGCATGCTACTAGATAGTTGTATGTGATCTCAGAAGATTTGGCAACATATATTGATAAATCAGTAAGAACCAAAAGCCATCTTCATTTAAAATATAAGATAAGATTTATGTGTAAACCTCAAGCCTATCCCTTAGTGTTCTTTTTGTTGTATTCTATTTCAAGTATTTAAGGCAAGAGTCAAATTAATTTGCGTATTTTAGATTCCAAAATTCTAGCTATGGTTCCTTCCATGGTTTCTTTGGTATAATATTTTTGCAGGTGATTGGCTCCCTTATGTTTTCTTTCAAGTTGTTGATGGTTAGTCTAAGGTCTTCTCCTCACCCTGTTTTCCTTTCTTTTCTAAATTTTATTTCCACACTTTGTTCTTTTAATTTTGTTTGGTTTGTTTCTTGAGGTGTCTGAATAATGGGTTGAAAGAGAAATTATGATCATCATGCACTGACAATGAGGAAAAGTACGGTTTGAAAAAAAAATAAGATTAATTAATGGTACGTAATAATAAAGCTCCTTCTGTGTTGGGGAAGTATGGTAACGTAGGTCTAAAAATTCAAGAGTGCAAATATAGAGAAGAAAGAAAGCTTTGGAGGTGCTGAAAATGCAGTTGATCTTGATGGGGAAGGAGGGTAGGATTGAGACAATGCTCTTGATCTTGGGTAAGCTATCAAAGTTTCAGTTTGAAATCTAGGATTTAGAAACTTTTTTCATGGCTGTTGTATGTTTTAATTTGAAGCTTGATTAGGTTGCTTCGCTGATCCCCCGAATTCGAGCTCAGTCCATTTCACATCTGCATGAGACAATCTGGAAAGGTACTGTCTATCTGAAACTGTGTTCCTCAGGCATTACAAATTCTTAGAATATGAAAGTTTTTCCAGCATTCATTGTTCAACAGTTAAACAATAGTGAGCTTCTTGGTTATAATTTCTATCATTACCATCTCCATTTTATGTTTCGTGATTACTTTAATTTATCTCGAATATGATCATCGGTGTTATACGAGTTTGTTAGATTGATGCCTTTTTGTTTAATCTTTTTTCATTTTTCCTCTTCTTTTTTTTTTTTGTTTTTTCTTTCCACTGTTTCTTAAACAAAGGAAACGAAGGTAGTTCCTGCCTTCTTTCAACTCTTTGTTGCAAGACATACTCTCCCATTTTTCACCAGTTAGAAATTAGAGTATCCGATTGACACATCAAAAACTTGCTATGATGTCGCTTCAGCATGTGTATATATATTGGTGAGCATATGATCAAGGATCATGTTCGATCCAAATATCTGAACTTGCTCTAAAGGTTGTTAGTCTTTATGTGAAGGCTAGGATAATATTAAACATGAGAAGGTCCTTTCCTTTTAAATGTGATTTAAATGGTTTCCTTTCATATAAGTCAATTTATTGGTTTTGGGTTACACTATTTTCATGTGTCAAGTCTTAAACTTTCTCTTGGTTTCCAGGATATATATTATAATTCCCATCCCAGTATGAGCCTTTTCGATTGTCATATTTGTTATCCTACCATAAATGGGATTTGCAGGCCAATCTTTAAAGCATGTTTCTTTCTAGCTTTACGGAGAGCAAATTTCATGAAGTCCAAACTAGCGAAGGAATGAAAACAACCAAGGATAAGGAAATTGGATCAACCATGCAACCTATTAAACTTATGCCTTTTCATGGTTAACATATGGATTTTGATATTTGTATATTATGAAGTGGTCTAATTTTTGTTAATCAAATTAATCTGGGATTAGTTTATTATGCCTTTTGGCTGCTGCCTCATTGAATTTAGCCTTGCTGGATTACTCATGAGTAATCCAACAAAGTTTTTAGGTGATCTATCTATGTTTTCATGTTGGAAAACAATCTCCATTATATAAATTCTTTGCACTCTTATTTCTTTTCAATTAAGAATTGAATTTCTGATTATGATTCATTCATTAACAACTTCAACTCATTATTAACAAAATCTGTCCAAATTAACACCGAAACCCCGCGGCGTGACGTGGACGTCCTTTACTAGTTTCTCCAAAAAAGGAAATCTCAAAAACTCAACCCGCGCAATAGCACGAGCCACATTCTAGTATATGTGTATATATATATATATATATATATATATAT